>JAHWFP010197731.1:0-53901 GCA_023313725.1 Lithobius niger
GACCTTGAAATATTAATTCAAGGTCAATCCTTTTTTCTCGTGTAAACGGCTTCCATCATTGCATTTCTATCATTATTATTCTCTCATTAGCCATTCACAGGATATTGGCTCGTAACACTTTAGTTGGATCACCCTGTATATTAAGGGTATAAATCGGAAAAGAAAAGATTCCACTTGGTGAAAATTGCAGCAGTTGCCAACAAATCCCAAAAAGTGATCATTTTTTTAGGTCCAAGAAAACCCACACTCACAGCATTGACTTGCCAAACTACGCTAATGTTTATCTCCGCGTATATTCAGTGCACCTTGCAGCTAGCTCAATGACTGGCGTCTGACGCTAGCCTCCTAAACAGTAAGGCGTTACTGTCTCTTCTTTATAGAGATTTATATTACAGTAGGCTACGTTTACGAGATTTGCAAGGTGAACACAATACGTATCAACAAGTGACAATTATGCTCTCATTCCTTAAGCCAAAACGGCACGAGTTGTGTTTAGTTTCAATCAAGGCAGCAGCGAGGGACAAATATATTAATAAATTCTTAAGTAAACAAAGTAACCAAGAGTAAGAGAACTACAAATACACTGTTCCACGTTGGCGTAAGTTGAATTTGTCCATCTGGATTCGTATTATTACATCATGCGTTGTAATATTCAAGTGCTATGTCATGCTGTAACAGAAGAAAAAAAACGTAGCGCAATGCTGTTTAAATCAAAATGACATTTTCCTAGAAATTTAAGTAATACTTTATTTGCGTTAACAGATTTCAAATGTTTAATTTGCGTTTCATTTATCAGTGCCGTTTCTTCATCTAGGTATATTTCTAGTCTTAAAGGCACACTCCGCCTGCCTTATAGCAGCCACGAGCAGATCGCCATCCGCGCACGTTACCATCACACCGTTTCGTGAGACTGCATTGTAATACAAGGCCAACTAAGATAGTAGCGGCATTCCTCGCAGCGACTAACTCAGTTGGCCTTGGGCGTAGTAGACGAAACAGCATGAATGCAAAAATTGTGTCGTCGCAAACTGGAATTATTTTGACACCACACTTTATAATTTTTTAGACTAGTATCTTCTAATTTTTCTTCGGCGATCTATTGGCATAAATAATTTTAATTTTTACCGCCTTAATCTTTTACATTTTTGATCTCACGGTAATTATTAGCAAACGATTAAAAATTAGTACATGCTGACACACAGATGAAGCGTCATGGTTATTGTAGCGCGCAAAGGATCACATAATCGCAGGACGCTATTAAATTAGTTCCCAGTATTCAACAGAAAATCTCGTAGAAGCCACATTTTAAAACTGTTTTTTAGCAAGGGAAAGACTAACGGTAAGGAAATAGACCTTTGTGGGCCGTACTTGATGTGGAGGATCGAGAAAAATGGCGCTGGGAGGAATGTACCTTCAAAACACCAGTGAGTAGAAATTCCTACGGAAAAAGTAGCAACTCATCGCATAACTCAATATTTTTCGTTATCTTCCAGATCTTTTGGGACATGTTTCATGTAAAACGTTCATGAAATTCACCTACTAGCAAAAACTTTCATCAGTTTTTAAAAACAATTTCGGTTTACAGTCCTTTGGTTTTGAAATTGTGCGAAAATGGAAGAAGTTGGTTTGAAAACATTGTAGTTTATAGAGCAGTGACACGACGTAGTATTATTGTATATAACTCTATGGTGGAGCCTTAATGGGTTAGCTGCAAGGGGCACTGCAGAGAGAAACAGAAGGGCGTCATATTGAATCCGATGTTGTGAAGAGTGATTTCTTAGGACCTAAAACGCGCGATTTGTGTTGTTGGAGAAAACAACGTTATTTTAAGCCTAAGAAATCTGCTCTTCCGTTGTTTTTCCCTTCATTTATATGTAGTGCACCTTGTAGTTATGCCCTCCAAAACCAATACTGGTGCCAATATGGTGGCAAATGTCACTGCTCTATACTATCAATTGCTTATTATACGCACATGGGCTGTTAAAATTAATTCAATGAAAAAAAAAGGGGGGGGGGAGGAGGTTAACAAAGTTGTAAATCATTTTTCGAAGCTTACTTCTGTCCAGGGCGGGTGTTTAGGCCTAGCTCCATCGCGGAAGTGTCGGCGTTTATGGGATCATTCACGTATGTGACCTGGGCTCATTCTAGCATTAAAACAATACCTTCTTTCTCATATATTCACTTTATTAGTTTATTTAGTTTGCTTTATGTATGAAGCTTTTAGTTAATTTTGCTGTAGGGCAACATTAAAATGCTGGGTGTAACCTGCCAATTTTTGTTTCTGTTGCCTAACTGAAATATCCATTACCTATTTTTTTTTTCATTCATTGTCTTCGAATGCTTTTACCTAGAGAAGAAATTTAGAGATCAATGCCTGCCTGCTCCATAATCCAGTGCGCATGCGTCAATCGCACTCCTCCTATAAAAGCGCCGAGGCACGACCGTGCTTCATCGCTTGTTCCTTTCAAAGCATCAGGTGGTGATTTAGAGGTGAGGCAGGGTGGCCTATAGGTAATGTATATTTTCGGTTAGACAATAGAAACAAAAATTAGCTGTTTGCACCCAGCATTTTAACGTTTGTAGTTGCTGCCAATAATATACGTTACCTATTTTTTAGCATTAAAGCAGACCTAACTGGCGGCGGGCACTATCTGACGATTACCCCAGAGTTATGAGCCGGCACAACCAGAGTAACAACTTCGCACAACAGACACGTTGAAACGTCAAAACTTCTGTCCAAATGAAAAGAAAGGTGAGGACTTACTTAGCAGATGAATAAAGATGAATTCTTCATGGCGCGTAAAGGGGTTGTAGAACCTGTCTGGCAGTAACAATGAGTCCCAGACGAAGAAGCCCATCTACCCGAGTAGTCATGTCGCGCAGGTAATGGGACGTGAAGACCGAAGTGCACGTCCAAGATGCAACTTCAGGTATTCCAGAGACTGGTACGATAGTGAAAGGACCAGGATGTGGATATGTCTCGAAGTTTGTGGGCTGTGATGCTAATGTTGTTCTCTGCACAGTTGATGTCTAAGTCTTCATATGCGTTGAAGACGACGGCCTTGAATCACGGAGCAATCATCCTGGACGAAGTCATACCAAACTCTCTAATGAAAGAAAGGAAAGGCTGTGTTCTTGCCCTTCCGTAGTTCGCTGTTGTCGGTCCATTGAATGTACAATCGGAGGGCACGTTTTGGGCAGAGGAAGCGTTCTGGTTCATCACCAAGGATCGAGGAAAGCGCCGGAATGACGATTGGAGTTCGAAGTTTCCAAGGCTTCAAGATCCTTGCTCGTTAGCTTCAACGAAACCACTGCATGTTTCGGGGTGAAAGCGCAGTAGGAAGGATCAACCGAAAGGGTTTGTTACTTCGCTGCAGCGTAAACTGGTTGCAAGGGTAACCAGAAAGCTCGTCTTTCAGGTAAGCAAGTTGATGTGAGCGTTTCCTAAAAGGTCATAGGGACCCTTCATGAGGGAGTTCAAGACGAGAGACGGGTCCTAGTTTGGGAAGATGTGGCTTGAGTATGTGGTCATTGGATTTTGAATACTTGACTAGAGATGAAGTTCGAAAGTCGTTGGGAAAGCTTGACTAGAGATGAAGTTCGAAAGTTGTTGGGAAAGCTGTCCTGCCCTCAGCTTCAAAGGGAGAATTCAGGGCAGAACGATAAACAAAAGAATGATAGGTGTTTCCGCTCACCTAGGAGTAAAGTGTGAAGACAAAGAAGTGGTGGCAGCTTTGGAGAAGAGTCGAATTGAGGTTCAGCGACTGATTGAAGAATCCTCGGTTGACACAACATTCGTGTTCATGAAGGTGCTCGCCTGAAAAAAAAACTCCACTTGGGAGTGGATTATTAAGCAGCAGTTTCATGAAGGTGCTTGAACCTGCTGGTGGTCAGGAGAAAGCAGGAGAACCGATGCCGTGGTCCATTGACCATGTCCGGTTCGACAGGCGCAGATCTTGTGAGTGACGGCGTGATTTTGAAACCTGTCATGGGCGAAGACGGTCATTGGCGGCCGGATCAGCAGACAGTAGAAGGCTACAGTGGCAAAGGGTAATGGTCTGGTCGAGTTGCAACAGACAGTCGGCAAAGGACGATGGTCACGAAATATTGTGAAGATGGGTGGCGAAGGGCGACCATTTGGACAGGTCACAGGCGACCGTCACCGGGCCGAAAAGCTGTCAATGACAAGATGAAACAGCAGTCTGGAGGGACGTCAACAGATGGCAAAGTTAGCAGTGTACAGGAGATGTAGAATGTAGTTGGCAAAGGGCGACAGTCTGGAAGAGCTTCCAAGAGCCGGTAGTTGAGTCTCTGCAATCTGGGGAGCTGTCAGCGAGGCGAAGTGAGGTCGGCGCAAGGATTCCAGATGTGGATTACCAAAGATGACAGTCTGGAGGAGTTGGCTATTACGGTTGGTGACGTACGATTGTCTGGAAGTATGGCAGTCGGAAGAGCTCCCAGAACCAGGTTGCGAGACAAAGATCGTCTGGAGGAGTTGCTGATTATGGTTGTCAAAGGACGATTTTCTGGAAGAGCTTCCAACAGTGGACGGCCAGGTACGGCAGCCTGAAGGCCTCCCAGTCGAGGGCGGTGGTGGGGGTCGCAAAGAATGAGTCCGGAAGTGTTGCTGATTAAGGTGAAGGATGAATACCTAAAAGAGCTTCCAACAGTTCGTGGCGAAGTGCGGCAGCCTGAAAAGCACTCAGCGGCGGCTGGTGAGGTGAAGTGCGGCAGACGTGAAGAGCTGCAGATGATGGATTGGTGGGTAGAAAGATGAAAGCCCAGAAGATTTGCGGATTGTGGATGGCGAAGGACACTTGTCTCGAAGAGCGTCAAATCACTGGCGGCGAAGGACAGTTCATGAAGCGCTTGAAATGACCGTCCGAGGGGCAGCGGTGGTGCGGCCGGGGCGGCAGTCAGGAGCCGTTGTAAACGGCAGACAGCGAACGACAATTAGCTTGAAGAGCTGCAAGCAAAAAAGGGGGAGGAGTGACAGCAAGGATGTTCGACGAAGGCTTGACAGGCAGCGGGGAAGCCAGAGGATCCGGTCAAATTTGTTGTGGGTGACTCTGTCCATGAGGGAAGTTTGGCTGCGTGGGATGGGCTTGGTTTAGAACAGCAGAAGGCAGGAGTGAAGAGACTGATGCCGTGTGTAGTGGACGAGATGCCGACGGACTTGCCAGAATGTCGGAATGACAAGGTGGTGTCTTTTAGGCGAGGGAGAGGTACTGCTGGGCGAGAAGTTCCTGATGATGTCCAGGATCTTGCCATGAGCGAAGAGGGACTTCGACGGATGATGGCTTGAACAGTGAAGACGACGAAGTGGGCGAAGAGATCGATGCCGTTGGTGGTGAGGGTTGCGGACTAGCTGACAACAATGTCAGAGTCGACAGGTGGAGGGAAAGCTTGCGAAGGAGAAGTCATGCTACTGGAGGAGTTATTCGTTGTGGTACCAAATCATGCCACGAGAGGGTCTTTGACGCTTGATGGCTCGAGTGGCGAAGACGACACCGTGTGGAAAGAGACAGATGCCAATGGTGGTAAAGGTTATGGAGGCGGTTTGACAGTAATGGTAGGGTCGACAGGCAGAGGGTAAGCTGACGAAGGAGAAATAATACTAGGAGAGGATTCCTTCGGAGTTGTTCCAAATCTTGCCATGAGCGAAGACGGTGGACGTTTTGATAGTGGCGAAGTTGCCGGAAGAGATGGATCCAAGGAGAGATGGAGGTCAAGCTGACAGGCTAACCATAACGTCCGGATTGGTAGGCGGAAGATTGGCTGGCGAAGGAAAGGCAAAGAGTCTTTCAAAGTCGATCAGGCCATGAGCGAAGAAGTTCTTCAGTTATGGCACATGAATGGGCAAAGAGACCAATCCTTTTGCGAATCATGAACTGGCCATCGCGAAGACGATTTTCGCTTGAGGTAGTCATTAATTGGTGAAGACGAAGCAGGCGAAGAGGGCAAAGTCCAAACCTTTAGCAGTTCTTGAACTGGCAATGGCGAAAATGATCCTCGTTTGAGGCAGTCATTAACTGGCGAAGACAAACAGGCGAAGTCCAGGAAGAAGGCGAAGCGTGACCGTATCGTGCACACTGGAGGAAAAAAGATGACAAGTCGTATCAGCTGGTTGTTTTTTATAGAGGGGCTGCGCACGTGCATGCGCAGGACGGCTCTAGGCAACTTTAAAACCTCCAGAGAAGGAAGCATCCTTTGGAAACAATGCAAAAATTCACAGGGTTTCCGAACGGCAACTAGAAAAAAAAATTTCCTTTTACCTTTTTTCAGTACACATTGAAAACTTGGACATTTTATTATTTGGATATTTGTTGCTGGCTTTTCTTCAGGAAAACCAACCCTATTTGAAGCTGAACACCCTTATTTCAGCAAGTTTATTGATAAATAAAGGTCACTGAAAAAAATTGTACTGGTTTTCGAAAATTCTTTGAAAATTTATATTAGCTTTAAGAAAATTGCTTCCAACAAGCAAATGGTTAACAGATGCTATTTGTCCAATGACAGTAAAATCAAAATTTTAGGCATACTAGTTCTACGTCAGACCAATTTTGGAGTATGCTAGCCCTGTTTGGTCCCCTTTATTTGCTTCATTACATTGATACGGTAGAGGCAGTCCAGTGACTGTTTACCAAGGCATTGCCTGGTTTGCACAAGCTCTCATATGGAAGATATCTGCAGACCCTTAAAACTTGACCCACTCGAACTACGGATAATCAAAATTAATCTTACTCTTACCTACCAAATTATTCATTGGTAAAGTTGGGGTGGATATGCCTCTTTTTGACTGGATGGAGTTAAATCGGACTAGAGGTAATTCCCTGAAGCTTACAGTGCAAACATAACACTGCGAAGGATGTCAGCCTTTTCGCGTTGCGTGTGGTTTAAGATTTGGAATTCTTTACCCGACGAAATTGTCACCTCGCACGCAATTCATACGTTTTGGAGTCGCCTCAGCCCTTTTAATCTAGACATTTTTACGTACTGGTCTTATCTTCCGAGTTAAACTTTATAATCTTGCAGATGATTCCGCTCATCAAGAGTCAGCTCTCGCCCCATATAACTTTGGCTGGCTGTTAGCGACCCTTGGTTCTTGCCTGACCCGTTGCTATTGCAACAAACTTTTATTATTTATATGATTACAGCAAAATTATATTAGTTTATGTGTGATCTTGTACAAACCCTGTTTAAAAGTAAACTGTTTTAGTTGTTTTAACAATAAAATGTTTTACAAGGTTTTATATTTGAATTAAAGACTTATTGAACAAAGAAAGAAAAATTAGGAAAACAGAGGGAAAGAACGGGTGATTAAAAACATCAGGAAACGTAGGGTTGCTGCGACCCTCGGTTTACTGTGTAGGAGATATCGCACGAGGTTCCAGTTGTCTACAACTGCAATTAGTAGTACAATATAATCCCAATTAACACAACACATCGGTTATGCAAAATCCCGTTAATGGAAAAAAAAAATCCTGAACAATGTATCAAGTCTGATTCGTTTGTGTTTCTGGAAGCAATTTCGTCTTTAAAAGCACCAGCCCACAAACGGAAAAAAAAATACCCCAAAGAAAATTACAATTTCTTTGTTTAGCAAGTTCGTTTATTTTTATTAATTTATGCCATGATCCCAAATCAGTAGCGTGCACGGAACCCCGAAAGGCACGAGTACCTTTTTGTAAAAATTCAGTGGACATTTTTATCTGGTGACCTTTTTGTTTTGCCGATTCTTATTATCCTTTCTCAGTTCTGCCTCTTTCTTAACCTTTTTTTTTGCTCTTTTTAAGTTTTCTGGCCCTTTTTCAGGCACTGCCGCACAAGCAAATGTCTGCACGAAAAGGCTATTTTTTTTATACAAAAAAGGCATTTTGCCTAAGTGCAGGAGCAATGGCCCCCCCCCCCCCCCAATTGGTCTGGATAACCAAGATTTTACTGTGTTTCGACTTCACAGATTTACATTGACTTTATATTATGAAAACAAATGGTTATTTATTTGGAGAAAAAATAAAACTACACTGACATACAGCAAACTGTACAACGTACTGAACATACGCCAACAATACAAATACAAAAAAAATAATAAAATAAAAGCTAAAAAAAAGAATTGATTCATGAATCAAGACATGCACAGATCTTTTTATTTCGTACAACCAACTGACGTCGGTGGACAACGATCCTAATATTTAGAAGCAACGTACCGCCACACATTGCCACATAACCTGATACAACATATGCACCAAGCAACAATGTGTTTTTTTAAACAACCAGGGTCAATCAAGAGGAACTGGCAAGGGAATAGGCAGCAAGTTTAAGAGTTAGCTTAGTGGGCGAAAGATCGGCCAATTACTTGCATTTCAGGAAAAATTAATTTGCTATAACCACTATTAGCGTAGGTAAAAATAATGTGGCATATTGTGGATAGTTTATGTACCGCACTGTAACTCTTTAAAGTACATATTTCTGAAGCACTAGGCAATTTACGTTTCGGTGCGAGTTTAGAATTAATTAAAGCACGACTCCTATCAGGACGACGCTAACAAAAAGGTACTCCTTCACTAGCAAAGTAACTTAAATTACTTTAAAATGTTCCAAGTTTGTTTTATAACTTAAAAAAAACTGCTACAAACTTTTACGAAACTAACTTTACAACATAATTTCTGATACATTTCTGATCGTTATAGACTGGCTTGTCGGCACAAGTGTGCGCCGCCACACCGTCGGCCAAATATTGCCAAGTGGATCAAAAATTCCTAAAACCTAACCTGGTGCACAACTGCCTGTTTCCGTTGTTGTTACACCCTTAGTTACGACTGTGAGTGTTGTAAAATTAGAAACTTTTTTTCAGCTACGTTTAAAACATTCCACAAAAAATGGGGTAGGAAACATAAGAATGTTGGGTGTGAGAAGGAGAAACGCAAAAGTATTGCTTTAAAATTTTTTTTTTGGGGGGGGGGGGGGGGGCCGGAAAAAGTACAATATTTTAGTTCGCTGCCGGCTAAATATCGCCACATGGGTAAAAAATTCCTAAAACCTAATCTGTTGCACAAATGCCTATCTCCGTTTTGACATCATTAGTTATGTTGTAACACCAGAAACGTTTTTTTTAAGCTAGATTTAAAACGTTCCACAAAACATGGGGTAGGAAAAGTAAGAACGTTGGATGTGAGAAAGAGAAATGCACGCGCGGTGTTTTTAATTTTTTTTTTGGGGGGGGGGGGCTACAAAGTAGAATTCTTTCTAACTGTTCCTTATCATTTTCAAATTTTTCTTTTTAATAATTATTGGACTTTTGCAGAAAACTACACTATTACAGTAGTTGATACAAAAAATTGGTCATTTAATTTCGGAGTATCGGTACCGGTATCGACAAAACTTTAAAAACCGTATCGGGTCGGAAAAGTTGGTATCGGTGCCGCCTTAGTCTTTTCACACACAGTGAAGCTTACTATAACAAAAAAAACCGATTTAACAACAAAAAAATGTGAGGTTTGGTTGGCCATAACAATGTCTGTTCATTTAAAAATACGCTAAAACGGATGATGATATTACGAATTATATGCTGTAAGGAGTTAAACCATAGTTAAGAACGCAATTTGAACATTTTCAGCCAAACTATCAACGAAAAATTATGAAAATCAATTAGCGGTAAAAGAACTAAAGTTTCCGTGTTGAGCGCTACAGCTAAACCAATTACTCATGTCTGGCAAGTCGCGTTAGGCCTATGTTGCTCCCTTGCGATAATGTTGGGCAAACAAAAGTGTTTTGTCGAAATAAAAGCAAAGAATAAAGAATCGAGAAAGATTTTGAAATAGTACGCAGTAATTTAAGTACGATTTTAAAAGACAAATAACAAGAATGTAAAAAAAACTGTGACAAAGGAAAGCGATTGACCACGTGCAAACACATGCAACACACCAGTATGAAGATGTCGAAGCTGGTATTTTGACTGGGCCAAAAAGAAAAGAACTGTTTTTCATAATTTTACAGTTTTGCTAAATTAGATTGTAGGCCACAACAACATTTTTTGATAGTTTTTCATATTTCGTTAAAACATTTAAAGGAAGATACGTTACGAAGTACCTACCCCCTTGAGTTTCGTTAACGAGTTTTGACTGTACAGATCTCGTTTAAATTTTATGTGTCTGATTTTTTAGAGTCATTTTGAAATAACCCTTCACTCAGTTTGTTAGGAAGCAACTTCCAAATTCGAACTTTTTGATGAAGATCCGTTTTTTGGCGCACTCATTGTCATTCTAGAGAGATTTCGATAGCAGCAACTTTAAGCGTAAATTTGTGAACTATTTCGCAATTTTTTATCAATCCTTTCAATTTTTATTTTTACTTCTTACTTTCTTAAGTTACAAGATTACTTTACTTTGACCAATAATGTGTACCTCCATCCTGTTGCTGACTACTCAAATGAGCTTCAAAATAAAATAGACACAAACTACCACATAGGCACGCTTATAAGCAGTGGCGTAGCTACAGGGTGGCAGAATGCCACTGGCCCCCAGCATTAGGGGGCCCCCGAAAGAAACAAATGACTTACTTTTAAAAAAGGCTCTAATTTGCCATTGTAAAAGCGGCAGGACTCTTAAGTGAGACGATTTTCTTTTTGTTGAGGGTGCCCCGAACGAATAGGGTGTAGTTAGTATCTGGAGCCGATGGCCATGCAGGTCGGGCTCCTTTTGTAAAAAAAAACGTTAAAATAGGAACCAGTTGAGGGAGTTGACTGAGTATGGAAAAAGTGGTCCCTATTTTCACTATAACAAAAAAAACCAGTAAAAATATGAACTTTATTTCTTTCAGCTTGTGCTTTTTTTTGGCCATCCTGTATGTAGGGGGGGGGGGGGGGAAGCCCCAAGGCCTTATTTGTCACCGGCCCCGCCTGACGTAGCTACGCCACTGCTTCTACGCTGCACCACATTTTTCAAAAATACTTTTATCCAAAATAGCAATCTGCGGCTTATATGCAAACATGACGATAATTTAGCTAAATATTGACAGATTTTGACATTCAAATACACCATTTTAACGGACTTATCGCCAGTTTTCCAATGGTGCACACTACAAGTCACTTGATACAACCATTCTGAAGTTATTTATGAAAAACCATTCAACTTAAGCTTTTCACCAAACACAGCCTCTAAATGGATAAAAAAAAAATGCTGCTCACTGCCAATTTTAACAGGACTAATGTAATGGTACTTACGACGGCTGTACCGAACAAACCTTAAATGAGCTGAACACTTCCAAATCAAACAAATATCTACCAAACCAATCAACTTGTAAAATAACATGGTTCACAGAGAATCATATTTACCAAAGTACAAGTTTATCAACAAATGCTGTTATGTTTACATGGACTTGTAAGTAAACAGATGTGGAAACGAAGTTTGATCACAAAGAAAATCTCCCGTCTCTTTACATTTTTTCTCGCTAGGAACTTGTGGTTTGGATCATAAAAAATCTGGTGAAAAACTTCAAAATGGTGTATTCAAACATCTAAAACGGTCAACTAGAAGTTGAAATGTGTTCGTGTCTGTATTTTTCTTTTGGTACAGCCTTAGTAGTTACAGGGTAAAGTGCTCGTCTGTTTATTTCAACAACTTTACAGGTCAAGAATTGTGCAGAAATACTTTGGTTGGCATGCACTTTTTTTTTTTTTGGGGGGGGGCTTTTTTTTGGGTGCTACTTATCTGAGAGCGCATATTATATCAAGCCAATATGGTACGTGGCTGCTAGCAGGAAATGGGTTTATTTGCGCTACAGTAACTACTTTTAATTTTTTCCAGTTTAATCATCGTCGTCATCGTCGTGGTTACCCTTCCAGTTTAAAAAAAATTTCCAGTATGCTAATATTTTAAGACCGTTGTGGAAAACACCAAAATGTCTCTTACGAGCTTGCCAGGGTATCATGCATAGCAGATGAAACCCTTTCAAATCAATTTCAAAGGAATTGTCAGTGTTGGTGTTGTGTTCTTAGCTTTTTTCCAACATTTACTGAGAATTTGTTACAATTACATAATTGTAATTTGTAGTAGGGAACTAAGCTGCCATAAACAATGCGAACATAATGACTGTCATCTTTCCCGCCAATCGAAGGCAAGGAGGATACAGCAACTAACAAGCCAGTGGAACAGCATTTGCACTGCTGCCCCTTCTGGCAAAATTACTTGCACAGCACGGCACCTCGCTCTTTCTGTCTCAGTCAAATCCGAGGAAAGCACCGTTCACAGAAAAATTGGATTCGGTGGACAAACTATTTTATTTTTAATTAATTTAATACCTAAATTAATATTACTATTACAGTTTTAAATACAGAAAATGGCTTTGTTTACTTTGAAAGTCACAGAATTCACTACTTAACAAATTCGACATTTCTAGTGCACAATCTCAAGCTCTCGAAATACCAGTCTATTTCGATACAAATTTCGAAAATTTGTGCCGAAGTAGACCAATATTTAGTGATTGAGATTTTGCGTTAGAAATGTCAATTTTTTTTTTAGGTAGTGAATATTATTACAGTATTACCACATTACAAATTCCCTTGCCAAATTCAAGGCCGTTTCACGGCTCTGACAACAAAAAGCCCAAATTTCAAGGTTATCAGACTGGAATTTTTGTTTTTCAAGTTTAGGGCTTTTCAATGAATTCAAGGCCTTGTATCAACTCTTGGAAAACATTCTTCTAACAGAAATTGAACGCTGGTATGTGTATAAATGGCCCCTTCTCTTGCTTTAACAGCCGATTTTAAGAAACAAAATTAGCGTAAAATGAGCCCAAACAAGGGTAAACAGCCTGTCTAGGGATCTCTGCCGGGGGCAGGGGAGGGAAGCAGCTTGATTTCTAGCAATTAATATTTTGAAACAAAAGAAACAATGGCCCCGACATTGTGACATGCCAAGTTTCATTAAGTGTCTAAAGCATTAACACAGCTAGTGTTGAGTTAGCGTAGTGGTCCAATCTGAAGACTTGGGTTCAATTGCCGAATTACTTCTCACTTGTCATCATTATCGGTTCACAATGTTGGTTCCATTACACTCGGTTTTTTTTTTATCATACAATTACTACATTGTCTACTTCGGACACCAAAGATTTCATGATTTTGAAACATCTTCTGCAAAGCGATTTCCAGCATTAACCTGGATCACCTTTAGTGGTAGTTTCGAGTACACAACGCATAAGTTCAGAGTATACAACGCATACCACTGCATCCACAAATAGGTACCTTATTGTTGTTTCAGCAGAATACTGAACACGGCATTCGGTTGAAGATTTTCCACCTTCAAATCGCAAGCAAACTAACTTCCGCCGCAGCATCCGGGGCGAAAGCCAGACTGAAGTGCCCCACATGTTATAATTTTTATTTTTATATTTAATTTATTTTTTAACTGCACCTCCATTTCTCTTCAAACTATTCTTTTTTAAATCTCTAGTCTGGTTTAAATATGATAAATCGGAAATAATTCCATGACTTGTAATACATGAAAGGACACGCCTTCCTTTACCAGAGTAGTTAGCACCCTGGACTACTACAAAAAAAATAAAAAGAAAAGGAACAACAGGAACACACTAACAAACAACCCTCTTGAATGTCAATTCGATAACAGTTGCCACTCGCCAGTTGACCTTAGAAAGCACTCGCCATTTCACAATTTCTACTTGCCACATACCAAATAAATCTTGCACGATGCAAGCTTTTTCGAATTTACTGTACTGGCCCGATTGTAAGGCGGCTAGATTATAAGGTAAATTAATTACTGTTTTGGGATCATAAATTCAACTAAAATAAACGGACATGGTTATAAGGCGGATGTCTTTCACCCAAGATTCTGCCTTTATTATCAATATAGTTGGTACCGTAATACTATTGTAGTTCACACAATGCCGATTCAGAATGTTTTTTTTTTATTGTGGGCTATAACAATTTTTAAGGTCCACTCTTGTTAATATTTTACATTTTTTGATAAATAATTCAAACAGTATTTGAGTTACTGACTTCCCATTAGCACCAGTGGATAGGTTTCGAAAAGACAATTCGAATGGTATATCCAAACTTCAAAATCGGTGTAATTTGGCCGAGTTATGGAACTGGACGCGAATTTAAGATGCACTTTTAATGGAACAAATTTGAAAAAAAATACCGTCTTATTTCGGGCCAGTATGGTATGCATTACGAAATTGAACAATTTTTTGTTAATCCCAGTATTAATGCAGAAATACCATTCTAATAGTACAATGTCGCAAACCAAAAGTTTCTAGCTAATATGGACCAGAGATATCGCTATTTGAGTGCCCGTCTCTTTTCGTCTTTTGGCAAGTAAGGCTAAATTCAAGTCCCCAATTGCCGACATTCATTACCAAATGGCGAGTAAACAGACATTGGAGAGGGTTTAACAAATGTTACGCCACAACATCAGCAACCTAGAAAAGCACCGGTCGACACATCGGCACAACCTTCAAAACAAGACTCACAAGTTCGTACACATTACACCTGTATAAAATGCACATTCTGTCTTCACGTTTCCCGAGTATAGAAGTAGTCTGCCCGTTCGAAGTTTGCGGATGTGAACGCATCATCGCTTACGCAACAGCTAGTATTAGTCGACAAAGAGACAAACGGTGTTGGTACTTGAGACGTTTGATGACAACGTTCACCATAGTACGCGACACACACGCACACAAACACACAGCAAGCGAATCCATACATCCCGCGGTGGTTGGAGCGTGCACGCCGTCCTTCACTCACCACATGCTGTAGTCTATGTCATCATTTTCGAAAGCCATGAAGAATCCCAGAATGGTTAAAAATACCACTACATTCCCTGATAATACAAATCCACAGGCGCCTGGCTCAATCTGTAAAGAAAAAAAAAATGTTTTTAACACTGTTACTCGCTCGATAAGTAAAATGAGTGAGCTGGACTCACAAATAGTACATACATACGCGCCAACACTACAACTGAATATCAATGCAACATGGTGTTTGACCAAATCAAAAGCTTTGGCTCCTCCCTTATTTGTAAGCCAATATATTAAAAGCCCGCATGAATCGAAAGCTGAATCAAACCACAAAATGATCCGTATATATAACTACAAATAAATGGACTAACTCACACTAACAATTGACAAACACAACTGAAGCTAAAAGAAACCAGGTGCAGGCCGACAACTACATCAAGTCTCCATACAACGCCAAATGCAACACATTCTTTGACTTGCAAAGTGAGTGACCATGTGTACAAGAGTGTTGGTAGACGCAAGAGGTTTCGCTATAGGAAAATTAAAGTGAAATTAAGTTTGACAGTCGAGACTTGATTCTTTTTGCACAAGTGACAACTGACAAAAGGTACAACCTCTGGTAAATTAATAGTGAATCCATCAGTACGGACTAGAATAACACACGGTTCACATTTACTCTTATTGTAAACAGATGCAGAGCGGAGGGAGGATAATATCATACGTGCAAAATCTACCAAAGTGTACAGTATCCAGAATGTAAAATTGTCTGATGAAAGTGTGTTTTAGGTGAAAGTGTACAACAAATTGCGTGAGCTGTCGGATTTTGTCTGATGACCGTGATTTCGTAGGGTATCCTAGATACCAGGATACGGTAGATTTTGCATGTAAGGGAGGGTTGGGCAAAGTTTACCTTAATATGAACATTATGGCAAATGAATAAATTAACAAGATGAATAAGGTGTCTGTGCCTAGTTGCTTAGCTATTGTTGACATTTATTTGCTGTAGTTTTGTCACTTCCTACTGGCAACGAAGTGCAAAGTTGATGATAGCCAGACCCTGACTGGCCAATGCTGATCTTGGTCTCTACAATTCCTGCTTACATTTCGGATGATCTGTGCCAGGCTACTAGGTCTGTGGAGCACATGACTTTGTTACCGCAGTTGGCCTAGATGATAAGACTTGGGTTTCACAGTGTAACGCAGCAGCACATCACCACGTGGTGTTTCGGATTCACCCGGCAATGACGCCAGCTTCGAGGCGACGTGATGAGAATCCTCTAGTGTAACCAACATCGAAGGGAACACATGAAGTGTGCCCCAATCGAACGGAACAAGCGACCAAGGTCATGCTGCTACGAGCGATGCGTCCATCATTTTGGATGAAGCCGAAGCTGGTTAATGCTCACCCAACAGCAATTCAACATCCATACGAATAGTGGATATTAACATTGCCCATTACAGTTCCTATGAGACATTTATGTAATTTACAACACTGACAGGTAAGCCTTGTATTGGCCCAGGTAAAGGCTTCTTAGCTAAGACAGGGCCGACAAGGGAGTGTCATAAGAACAGGATAATAGCGATTTTTCAGATGTGGGCAATGGCCTTTTTTTTTTGTTGGGAGTGCAATAATGTATTACCATAACATTTTTAATGTCCAATTCGCCATATTCTGTACAAAAGTTGCACATTGGGTAAAACTCTGTCTTCCGATCCAAGTTTTTATTTATGACACACATCCGAATGGTTTGCTTCGCAGCGATTATGCGAGTATAGTCAGTTTTAAAAAATGCTTTGTGCGAGAACTTTGAATTTTCGAAGAACCACTATTGATGTCTTCATCAGGAAAATTTTGTTTATCATCCCTAGATTTGAAGATTTGAACTAGCCGCCTGTGGCCTCGGGTATTTATGAGACTTGTGACACTTTCCTGCAAGTGTTTTTGTCATTTCATAAAGGGTACGTTGCATTGTTCAAAGTGTTGAATTGAAAAGGGATTCAAGCGCCCCGAGGTGGGGATCGATCCCAGCTTTGAGTTTTGCTCCATTCTATTTTGTGGTGTGTGTCATTGTGATGGGACTTAAACTTTCCTCGAATCCAACTCAAGCTTGGATCCCCACCTCAAGAGCGCTGGAATCCCTTATGATCCAACACCCCCGAATCCAATACCTCGTGCACCTTGTACTGACACAAATGCTTGCGAGAAAGTAGGACATGGTTCCATCTCACGTATACCTGAGGCCACACACAGGTGGCTAGATCAAATCTTCACGCACACAAAACCATCAACAGCGATGTAATGAAATCCAAGGGCAGGCAAACAAAATTTTCCCGACGAAAACGAGTGACTATCAATAGCAGTTCATAATAGAACAAAGAGAACCCAAAACCACACAGAAGAACACAACAATGTCCACTTAAATTTTCGGCGAATAATTGCGTTCGATTCGTATTTTTCTAACTAACTTCTGAAGAAGGCGAACGCAATTATTCGCCAAAAATTTATGTGAACATTTGTTGTGTTCTTCTTGTGGTTTTGTGTGCTCTTTCTTCTATTATGTCGTGTCTAAACCACAGTAAACGCAGGTTACCGGTTTTTGCAATAGCAGTTCGTCGAAAATTTGAAATACTTGCACAAAGTACCTTTTTTGCAGAACACATAATGCATTTGAAAACTTTTCCTTCATTAACATAAGTTCCATGGTTAAAAGTTCTCCTCACGTTTCTTTAGTTGGAAATACAAAAAGTAAGTGACTAACAAATTATAATACGTGCAACATGATTATCACAACTCTGAGTGTGAAGAAAATGTGACTTACTGTTGGTGCACTGGGAGGAGCCCGGGCCAACACAATCGGGAGGCCAAAGGCAGAAAGGATAATACCAGCCGTGAGGAAGATGGCTAGCTCCTGACAAGCGCTGCTCGACGCCATATCGTCAATGTATCGCCGAGAAATGACAGTTGGCAGAGGAGCCAAGATATAGAATATTATCACAAAAAGAGGCCACCAATTGCTGAAACATAAAACAATTTTTTTTTCTGGAAAACTATCGTTGAACCCACACTTTGTTATTTTTTGATAACGAAATACTATTCACAACTCTTCATTCTAAAGGAATTTTTTTGCCATAACCTGGGAGAAAAAGAGCTAGAAGCTGCAAACTAAAGCAAAACATTAAAATTAAACTGTGCGACGACAAAAAGTGCATTTTCTCACAATTTTACAAATAGGTTCCTTAAATTAAAGAACACAGTTTTTTGAGAATATCCTAGACAATTTACCGCCATTAATTTATCAATGGCGTTAAAAAAAAGGTGTAGAGAATCCGAATTTTTTATTTCCCAAACTTTTCCAGATGGAAAAATTACCATGAAAGACTACTACGGAAGCATTACTAAGTTTCCAAGCTAACTAGAAATAATTATACACTTGTATTCTGCCAATACTGTTTTATGCCTAGATCTTAAATCAAAACAATTCACAAGATACTAAGTACTAACTAAATGAGCCATAACTTTTTCCTGGGGGTGTAGTGTTGGCATTACTGTTTTAATTGAGTTGTACATCGATCTAATCGGGAGTATCGTAGGCCTATTCAGAATGAAAGCTCCAGGAATGACTAATACAGCAAGCAGACTGACGCACAGATCGATAAAATGGCTCCCGTTAATTCTACGGGTCTGGTCCTCAGCATTTGGCTTCCCTTCCAATTAAATTAACGGCTCCGGCACGCAATATAAACATGGTATAATATGAAGTTTCTCTAACATTTTTCTGAATGCAAAAGCTTCAACTTACTGTTCTAGGTATTTCACTAATTTATTATTTTTCACTGACATTCTATGAATAATTTGACTTTAAAAAAATTTCCATGACATTTCCAGGAAATCCAGGTTTGCCAGGTCACTAAACACCCTGAAAAAATTATACGTTTTTTGAAGTATAATAAATCTTCAACTTTTAAAATCAAAAACACAAGATCACATTACGCAGAGAACAGAAATTGGGTTACAGTGCAACTGATCGTTAAATATTAAGAGGAAAGGATGTATCGGTTCTGCTATCAGATTCAGCATCATCATACCATGGTACTGTGATGGACAGACACCCACAAAAGGTAAGACTACTACGGAAGCATTACTAAGTTGATCACTTATCACGGGCAAGTGCATCACGTCTGTAACACGGTGGTTAACTAAACTCAAATCATTGAAGAGGATTTTAAACTGTTGGACACAGGAATACTTCAGTAGATTTCGCCACGACCTTGTTCAACCGAATTATAAAAAGTGCTTCACCCCGCGTGTTTTTCACCAACACGTGCTTAAGAATCACACTTTTTTTCCTGCCTTACATTATTTTTAATCCAGACAACGATGCAAGCAAGTATTGAAAACTCAAGTCGTTTTCAAAGCCGAAAGGCTCGTTTTACTTTGAGGCGTTCGGCTTTCAAGATGGATTTTGCATGTTTGGAAGATAACTTTTACATTACGACAGCGCAAAACTTGAAGGAAAACTTTCGTACAACCGAAGAGTTCTCAACACGATGTCGATATTGTAAGGCAGTGGCTCCCAACCCCTCTTCGGTAGCATTCCTCCCTATCGGGACTTTTCTACAGCATTCCTCCCCATCGGGGACTAGCACGCAATGGTGCCCTCCCCCCCTGCCCCATTGCTGACTAATTTTTTAATAAAATTAATGAATGATACTGGCAAGACTTGAAAATATTATTTATAATAATATAATTTTATAAAACGGTTGAGGCAGGTCGAAGTCTGTCAGTGGCCAGCATTTTGCATTGCTTAGTTTTAAAAAACATGAGAAAAGTTGAACACTGATATTTATAGTGTGGCCCCGGTAGAGGCCTCGCGCCTCCCCTGCATTTGCTCCACGCCTCCCAAGGGGGAAAACGCCTCCTCTCCAAAGGGAGGCATGCCTCACCGGTTGGGAAACGCTCTCGTAAGGTGAATTTTTAACAGGTTTATCGTAGTTTTTTGCCTACAATCTACAGACTATGATGTAGTCTGAAGAAGTGTATTAGTGCAGACCAGACCCAAAGTCTGAAGAAGGCAGAAGATCATAGGCAAAAAACTACGACAAACCTGCCGAGAATTCGCCCCTCAACATTGACATTATGTTGAGAACTCTTTGGTTGTGCGTAAGTTTTCCGTTAATGCAAAAGTCCAAGCTAGGCAATGAGTTTTTTACTTATGCTACAACATTCACAAATGTCAATCAATTGGTACTTGCGATCTGGGAAGTATACCTTGAAAGTAATTTGCCATTTTCAAGTTTCCACTTGCCCCGTATTGTACAAATCATGTTTTGTGGGACCATTTCATGGTTTTCAATATTTTAATATCTCTAATGTTCTATTAGAAGGCAAAAAAAAAAGGCATTCAAGCTGAAATGTTGACTGTAGCTCTAACAATTATTGAATCAATGCGCAAACTGTTCACTTCTGAGATACTCTTCAATTCTGAGAAACCGTTTAATTGCTGAGACACGGCCAATTCGCTACGAAGTTTTGCTTCAAATGGTTGGATTGGGACGTAAAACTGAAGTTGCCAACTGCTGATTTGCCCTTGCTAGTGGATGCTCAGATTGAGGTGGTTATTGCTACGCTGACATTTATTTAAAAAAAAAATTAATTAATTTGGCAACATGTCCTGCGTTCACTTACCTGTAACTAGGCAGAGCACAAGCTAGGACTAAAAACGTCATACCAATTGCGCCCGCAAACGCCAAACCAACCAATCTGGATTCATACAAGAAAAATAAGTATTATAAACAAGACAATTCTCCAACATGAGCTACACTTAACTATAAAGAAAAACCTACGTGCACAACATCGTATCAAAACACATCATGTTACTAGTATACAGAAGCGTGAAAAATGAACTTTAAGCTGGTTCGATCTTGACTATCTTCTTGTCAGGAAGAAGAGACAATTTACTTATTTCAACCGTCATTTTAACTGCATCGCAGCTAAGCTATTAAAAGAAGCTAGAGCCACCAGTTGGATTACGGGGTTAAAAGCACGCTGTGCAATCGCTGATTCATTCATGCAACAGAATGCTGAGACAATGCAGCAAGCCTGTTTGCCCCCTCCCCCCTCGGGTAACGCCACTCCCTTTTACTCTGACATTACCCTCCACACATATCAGCTCCCCCCCGACACTTTTCACCACAAGAGGGCATTACCGAACAGAGATTATCCCTCATGTAGCTCCTCATTGTCATCTTCCTCTTCTAGCGACCTAGCAAGTTATGTTAATAAGTACTTAAAAGGACATTCCTCTCAGCACCATTTTTCTCGATCCTCCACATCAAGTATGGCCCCAAAGTTTTATTTACTTAATGTTAGTCAATCCCTAGCTAAAAATCCGTTTTGAAACGTGGCATCTACGAGATTATCTGCTGAATACTGGTAACTTTATTTACAGCGTCCCGCACGTATATGATCCTTTGCGCACCTACAATAACCATGACGTTTCATTGTTTCCAGTTGTGACAACACAGTTTTTGCGTCATGCTGTCACTTGACCTGCAACGTCGTTCCGCGTCGATCATGTGATCACGAGAAGACGACAGCGTTAGTGACATTGTAGTATTACTACGCCGTATCTCGCGGACACATAACTGCGCGTGGCCATTGTAAAGCAGCCCGGATGTTGCTTTAAGCCTTGAACGAAGTACGCTCTTCGAGAAGGACGAGTCACTCACCACAGTTTCAACGTAAAACGAATCTTCCAAAAACCGCGTAGAGCCGCCAGCGTGCTACAATCGCCCTACGCATGCCCGGTCATGGAAAGTAAACATAGACGCACAATGCGAAAGCGAAACTCATAAAATGCTTCTCCCATTTTGCTCTCGTCTCGCTCTCATCGAATCACGCGGCCCCACCACGTAAGCCCCATAAAATACTAACTGGCACTGCGATCGCCATTGGGGTAGGTGGGATCGGGATTACAGCTACATGTGAGTGCTCGAAGCGAGTAGCTCGCCCAAACATAAATAATAGACGACTCAAAAATTGCCTTGGCTCGATTTTCACCAGACCGGAACGAGTCTCGGCTACAGCGATGTACAGAGGAAGTTACTGCCATGACAAACGCTTCATTGGTGAAATTTTCGGACAAGCACGCACACAGTGTTCACACAACTAAAACTAAAGGTATTATTAATATTAGTCGCCCCTTTTTCACACAAAATACTCACACTTCGTTTCGTAATTGGACGTTAACAGAAGCAAGATGCGCAGGTCACATGAAAAGAAAATAAAGAAAAAAAAATTGTTACAGCAAAGTACAACAACATTTGGCTACAGACATTAACGTGTCGTCTACGCTTACACATAACACTTCGAATCATCCTGTAGAATATTACTGCTCGTCGAGCAGGGTCCACGAAATATTCGAAAAGCAAAGTGTGTAGCCCCCAGTCCTATCTTAATCGTACGAGCATTGATCTTCATTGATCTAGCATTTATCCACCAGTTAATACTTTTCGTAAAGGAAAAAACATCATTTTCTTGGGAATCAACCAACAGTTCAACGCTGACGTTATTTCGTGCTTACATACACCGAAATTAACAATGTCAATTAGAAATATTTACCTTTGATGCCCGCCATCTTGGTTGTTTATGGTTGGGTCTTGCGTCACCAGGTGGCACTAAAACCGGGTGTTCGTATATCCAAGAGAGGTGTGCTTCAATTAAACAATTTGGTTGTTTGCTGGGGTTGTACTTTCAATTTCAACGCTTATTACAACCCTTTGGACTGCAAAGCTAACAAAAATTGTAGAATTATCGACGGCATGGGCTCCGGTACGCAAGGAAAGCAACCTGACCAGCGGCGGCGCCAGTGACATCTGATTTTTAGCCGTCAGTGGCGGTGTGGCGCGACGACGCACACGTCTAATATCTATGTATGCCATCAACGGCAATGATTTAATGTTAACTTGATGTTTACTTGACAGTTTTGACTTCCATTGATTATTGTTCACGTCAGTGTTGGTTGAGTCTTTGAGGTCGAGTGAACTTTGGAATTATTACCCGTTGAGTGAGTTGCGCTCTCAGCGTGAGAATGTATCCAAAATAGGGTGTTGATAAGTTTGCTAACTAATTTCACGCCGTTTGATTTTTATTGCTGCATGCATTTTTTTTTTGTTTGCACTTGTTTAATCAATCGGTACCTTCCTAAACGATCAAACAGAGCGAACCAAACGCACCACTGTTGGTGACAGTTTGGCTCATTCCCTGCTAATATCCGTGTTGATGCGACTTGATCGACGTCACCATCGTCAGTGATGAATGTTTCCGGCAAAACTGTCACCTCGCGCATGCTCAAACCTCCACCCCAGCAAACCACGTTCCTGAGATGGTTCGTAATTTGGCATTGCTCTCGCCTGGTCACATCTATTAGCCAGGTCTGGTCGCGGTGATGGTATGACGTATCGAATACTCTGTTGAGCTTCGTTGTAGTTTAGTTTATTGTTCGGTGCTTTAGGAAGGTACTGAATGACTGTCAATGCTGATCAAGGTTAGCAGGGGTGCCCAACCCTTCCCCCTCCCTGCAGTGGCTGGAAAGTTCGCCCTCCCCATAAGAACTCTTCCAAAAGAAAAATTGTGCAGGGAAGAGAGGAGGAATAAAGACAGAGGAGAAGATAACAGACGTGAGATTGAGAGGAAGGCCAAGTATAGAGAGGGGAGGACGAAAGACGTGAGAAGAAGTGGATAAGTGGTAGGGGAAAAGAAAGGAAAAGTTTCTGGAGTGGACACGAAAGGAGAAAACTGAAGGAGAGGCATAGGTGCAAAGAGAACCAAGAGAATTGGAGAGTGAAATTTAGGCAAATGGAAAAGTAGAGGGTAAACCTTTTGAGAGGGAGAAAAGGAGAGTGCAGAAGGAGGACGGAACCAGCGATCACCATGGCCTCAACACAGAAAATGGGAAAGACAGTGGATAGCCGATCACAAAGCCAGTAGACGATAGGACTGAAAGTAAACACGGAGCTGCTGAACTTGAAGAAAGACTTGCTGTTTGTTACAGTGGTCAAAGGGCATGGCAGTGGTGCCAGGAGTTGATAATGCGAGTGAAGAGTGGAGTGTGCAGATGGAAGTTGTGACAGCGCCGAACGATTGACAGTTGCGTCGGAATTGGTAGCTAGTGCTGGAGGGGTGGTTGCTTTGAATAATCCCAACGCTGAAGATAATGTGCGGTTGGGGCGGTTGCTTTGTGGAATGCCATTGCTGTGGATATTCTGGGTGAACAGGGAAATATTCCAGTGAATGTGTGTGGTGGTGCAAAGAGGGTGCAGGCTGCTCTGCTACTGGGAGGGGGAGGGGGGCCTATTGTGATGTGCAGAAAAGAGTGAGTGTGGGTGGGGGGAAGAACAAATGGGACCAGGTAGGAAATGTTGAGAGATGACGCTGCACAAGGTGCCTAATAAGAAGTCCACAAGGAGCATGAGTGCAGCAAGAACTGCTCCACAGTTTCCACCCCGGAGCCACAAACTCCATCCCAGTCTGAACTCATAGACCCTCAATAGCTCATGACCAGTACGCAGCCTGAATCAGTACCAGCATCTCGCCACGACATCCTGCCCAGCAGCACCGACTCCGAAACAACCGGGTGAAGAGAAGTCGCAGAGCCCCATTCCACTCCACTTCCCAGGACGAGACAGCCCCAGCAACCAGAATGGGGCGGAGATCCATCAGAGCTACAGG
This sequence comes from Lithobius niger, assembly GCA_023313725.1. Classification (NCBI taxonomy): domain Eukaryota; kingdom Metazoa; phylum Arthropoda; class Chilopoda; order Lithobiomorpha; family Lithobiidae; genus Lithobius; species Lithobius niger. The sequence continues at coordinate 24,485 of JAHWFP010197731.1, forward strand.
TGCCAGGATTGAGCTATGAGACCCACCGCTAATGGCATGAGCCAAGCCGTCGGCCACTTAATTCCCAAAGTCGCCTGCATGGCCCCTCACCCACTGGAGCCTAACCACCGTGCCCGACTGAAGAGCACCATACAGTTTTCAGCCAATTTCAGCCGCTATGGGATGTCCTGCTTCCAGCCCGGCTATGAGCACTTCACAATACACACACAGAAGCCCAGTCTGACAGAATCCTTAACTGGCCTAGACAAAAGTCCATGGCAACATCCAGAACAACACAGAGAGTTCCCCCACGAATATAGAGGGAAGGAATGGAACACCGTAACTAAACTTTAAATGAAAGTCTTCCATGAAAATGCCAATGCCACTCACCCACCTATTCCTAGAAAAGGATGCGTCGCAATGGATGTCCCCATCCTCCCTGCTCAACGCACAGATTACTGAAAGATGGAGACCTTAACCAGGGATCATGAATAAGCAGGCAATTGCTGCATTCCACTAAAGAAACAAAATTAAAAGTGAATAATTGGCCGAACAAGCGAAGAGAGCGAGGTCGAATACTAGACCGGAATTGGATTTTGTATCTGTCTGTTTGTGTGTTTGGGATATATTGGCATTCGAAATTTTGTTCTGATTTAAATAAAATTTCATGATGTGGTGGATGAAAGCTTTGGTGGATGAAAAAAAAAAAAAAGAGTTTGATGATGAAATTTCTACCTCAAATACTTTCGGAGATATTCGAGGTCGAACACTGAGCTAATTTATTGGCAGAACACTTAACATACAGGTTTTTTACGTTGGTTTCGTTCCTTTTTATTTTGCTTTCGTTCTCTTTTAAATTGGTTTCGTTCCTTTTTACTTTGGTTTCGCTGCCTTTCATATTGCCTGATTGGTCAAAGGAAACGAAAACAAATAAAAAGAGAACGAAGGCAAAATAAACAGAAACGAAACCAACGTAAAAAACCTCTAAATCGTAGTAGAAGTGGCGCACTGTAGCATTTGATTGTAGTGTGAAGAGCCACCAGAAGTGAAGTGAGCAGGCTACTTATGCTAGTTGTAACATTAATAAAGGGACAATGAGATAAAATTCTAATAGAAAAAAAGTATTATAAAGAACATTTCAGCTACATGTCGTGAAATGCCCACCATGGGTGCCTTGACAATTTAATAAAGTCAAGAATTCTTGATAAAGATAAAGTCAGCAAAGACAAGTGAAACAGGCTCCCAGAAAAAACTCCCAGAAAATAGTGTTGCCTCCTCCCGTGTGACGGTGTGAGGCGAAACGAACACGTTGAGTCTTGAATGACTTGCAAGCTTGCCATAGTGAAGTGACGTCATCGATTTGGGGCTTGCCATGAATCGACTATTGCGAATATAAAATACCGCCAAACAAAATTTACATAGGACAACAAATTTGTCTCTAACATTGGACAAGACTCGTATCTGAGCGATTGCGTCATATTTTAAAGTCATTTTCTCCACATCACTGAAAGTGACGACGTCATCACACGTGTCGCACAAGTAGCCATTTGTCCCGATCAGGACGTTCGAGAGTCCGTGAAAATCCTTCCCTGCAAGCGTTTGTGATTATGGCAGATACCGCGAAGTAAGTATTTAAGATTTATAAGTTAAAAAGGAATGGATTTAGAATAATAAGGAGGTAGAGTGGTGCTTGAGGTACGCGCTGGAGCCGTTTTCGGGTTAGCCGGCCCTAGTTTGGTTTCAATTTGGATTGTCATTGTATGGCGGTTCAAGTGTAGGATATGACGAAACGAAGAGATTTTCAGATCAATGTACTGGCGTATTTCTACGAAATTTAATTTTAACGCGTTAATTTGGGCTATAGGACCCCTTCTGGGGGGTTCAGCAGCTCTGTATTGTTGTAACGTAAACAGAAGACCCCCAGATTGTTATTGCGTATGATTGGTTTTTAAACCCCTACCCTATAAACAAAAGAAATAATTGGTGTAGCTAGCTGTGATTAAGATGGTGTTTTTTTTTTTTGTGGGTGGTTGTTGTTACGCAGATGTTTTAAGTCGTTTTAATTGTGCTAACTGAGTGTGCCCCCTTGTATTTTTAGTGCCGACGACTTGGCCACAGCCATTCTTAAAAGAAAAGATAAGCCGAATAGACTACTAGTTGAAGAAGCCATCAATGATGATAATTCAGTTGTTGCTTTATCCCAGGTAACTGAAAACTTTTTATTATTTGTAACGTAATAATCTGTACGTGGCGATTTCCCAAAGGGGGACCACTGCTCCCCAACCCCACCCCATGGGGAAGGAGATTGATCCGAATTATGTTACGAAAACTTGATCCTTGATCCTTGGATATTCAATTTGCAATATGACTGAAACACACTAGCAATACTCACGTAATGTCAATTATTTCCACACCAAAAAAACCCTAAAAAGTCGCATTATGTTGAGACTAACATGCAACATTCTGTTAGTTTCAGACTTTTTTGCTGTTGGCTTCATATGGAGAGCGGGTATGATCTAGGGATGGGTCAGTTTCATTTTTTGACATTGGTTCTGTATTTTAAAACAAGACCACAAAGTTGGTTTTGGTTTCAGTTGTTGATCAGTGAAACCGAAACTGACCCATCTCTCGAGTTTGAGTTTCGAGTGGAGTTCCGAAAATGCAGTGGTAGTTCTTACTAAATAGGGACCCATCATTTCCCATTTTTTCATCCGTGTCCACAGCAATTTCGGGTCCACTACCGCAGAAGCTCCGAGCAAGATGGCCGGCCTATCTAGATTCCGGCGCGTGAAGTTTAGAAAGGTTTAAGATTTTGATAGCGGTTTCTGGTGTTATGTGGTTAGTTTAGGTTAGGTAAATTTGGAAAAAAACTGACCTTATTTTCGAGAAACAGCGACCTTAATTTACCCTTTACACCAACGGAGATAGTACAACCAACGTATACAGATCGATGGTGGACGCGCTTGGAGCCGCTGTGGAAGTGGTTCCGCAATTTCTGCTGCGGGTCGAACAAAATTCTGCGAAAAATTTTGTCGTTTCAAGATTTTATATGGTTGGGAGAATTTGTGACTGGGAGCCCTTCTGAAATGTCTTCAATTCATTCCTATTAGTTCCGTCCAAATTTATAGACGGCACCATAAGTTTTGTGTGGGAATTTCAACTCAGTTTCGGCCTAAAATTAAACTAAAGTTATTAAACTAAACTAAACGAAACTAGCTTGTATGTAATTATTATTTAGTTTAGCTATTAGTTGTAATTTTGTAAACTTTAAATTTGGGCTGAAAAATGAGCAAAAATTTCAAGATGGAATATGGGGCGCCCTCTGAAAACTCAGATGAAACTAATAGGAATGAATCTCTATATATAATTACACAAGATCCGCAAGGCAGTCATCGGCAGCGCAGCACCAATCTGGATCTACAGCAGCTGCGTACGATGCCATCTACCGACGGAACGGCAAATTGTAAGACTAGCAGCAAAGGCCCGCTGAGATAGTAGCTGCGCCTGGAACGCAACGGCCCACAGCGCGAACATACAATGCCATCTACCGACTGAACGGCAAATTAAATGGGGAGGGGGGCTCCCCGCCGGGGTGGGGTGGGGCCCGGGCAGCCAGACGGCGCGGAATGAGCGAGTGAAGCGAGCGACTCCTCTAGTGTAATATGTTTCAATGTGGACTTTTTGAAGTTAGAAATTCTCCTCCCCCAAAGCAGAATTTTCTGCAACTGTCTGCGACACCAATTGTCTGGGAAAAATTATCTGCAGCTAATCTGTTTTTTCGTATGGTTACCCACAAATTTATTGGTTTTTACAGAATAATTTTTCTGTGCTTTATCCTATTGATCTGGCTCTTCTATCAGTACAAAGGTCTCGTCAAGACGATTAAAATGGTGTATTGGAATGTCCAAATCGGTGAAAAATTGACGAAACGGCAGAAATTTGGTCAAAACTGCATGTTTTGTCTGCGACTGTACCAGATTATCTGAAAACGTAGTTGCATGTCGCACCCCTTTCTGCATCCGGGCTCCTCCCCAATCCTATAAATTCTTGCTGTGGCGTATAGTATAAACCAGGTTTCATAATGCGAATTGTGTGGCACTCTCCATTTGGCCAAGTGGAAATTAAAACTCACTCGCCGTTGTTCAGTACCAACACCAAATTATAGTAGTTGTGCTGCTACTTAATGCTGGTTGGCATTATTCTAACTCTCCAATCGGTTAAAGAGGCTGGCAACAGCACGACACACTTTATTGGAGAGCCATTATAATTGTGTGCGCAACGCTACAAATTGCTTGTTTCTAATTAATACGGTTCTCAAGATATGACAATTTAAGCATTGTCAAATCAGTTGCCGTTTTGGCGAGTTGCTTTAAAAACCAAGTTGCCAACTGCTGAATGTTCCTCGCCATATGGCAAGCTGCGACCGGCATTAGTGGAGGTTGGCATAAACAAACTAACTGTATTGCACAATGTAAGCTTTACTCCAATTTCAAATTAAAAAAAGAACTCTGCTTCATGACGTAAATGTCTTCTCTCTAAAATCAGAAGTACAGCATTGTTAAAGCCTCCCTCCACGTTGGCTTTCGTGTATAACACAATTTTGTAACAGTACACATTGTTAATGGTGCCTACATCCGTGTTGGCTTTCGTGTATAATGCAATTTTGTAGCATAGTTTAAACTTGTATGTTAACTAGCAGTTGTGCCCGGCTTTGCCTGGGGTTTTGTTTCGCCCGTGTTTGTTTCCCTGGTTTCAGTCGGGGTGACCTGAATGTTGACTGCAAGAGGCAATTTTTCTTCCTGTAATCCTCTCCTTTTCGTCCCATCATTCATCACCCTCCCCTCTGCCTTTCCTCTCATCATCATCTCTGCCCTCTCCTAAGCGTACCCTTCCTCCTGCCCCTCGTCCTTATTGCCAGATTTTGAAAAAACTGTATTGGTCTCCATCCCAAACAACTCCAAAAAACATACCTTTTAGGGTCAGTTAATGCTAAATGGGCACTGTAACCCCCCCATCATCTCTATTATATCAGAATGCCAATAACGGGGCTATGGGACGCACTGCCCCAAACACGGGCATTTCCAGTTGAGGCCCCTGCACTTCTAGTTTACGACTTTGGCTTTAGCGATCCGTGCCATGTGAAAAATAACTCCTTCTTGCATGATGTCATTTAACACTTGACGCAGAGAGCAAATTGTTAGTTGAGGCAACAATGTGCCAATTTCAACTTTTTTCAAGGCCAACAATGTATCAGTTTCAACTTATGTGCAATCTGTTGTTTTTAGGTTTTTTCTCTGTAGCAGAAAAACTACACACAACACCACGTTGAACAAATTGAGTACTGCATAACTATGAAGTACACAACACATTCCACATTTTTTTAAGCATTAATTCTGTAGCATCTAACATAATTACAGTAAAATCGTTCATAGTGCGTTTTTATATGTGTGCCCTTCTACTCCTCTTGAAATAGTGGCCTCAAAAATTGGAGAAAGGGTTTGAAAGAAAGGCAATTTCTCCGAATTTCTCTTACGCATATTCTTAAATTCAAATTTAGGTCCTAAATGCCCCAAATTAACGAAAATGACCTTTTTTTTAAACAATCGGCAACAATCACAACAATACATGACATCAACGATTGTTGACAATTTTTTTTTTTCGTGCTTTTCAGAACGGCCATTGGTTAGGCGGCAGTAAACCAACAAGGAACCAGTCAGTTAATGACTGGTTGTTCTCAGTAACAATCAATAAACACACGCAGCTTTGCTCAATATTTTATTATCCTCATCTAACTGCACATGCAGAATACAAGCATTAGAAGTACGGGATGACATTTACAGACAAATGATGACAAAATAATAGTCATCTAAATCTTATTTAAAGAGGTGCAGCAATAAGCAACCTCTTCGAGTGAAGCGAGACGACGCCAACGGAGCGAGCGATGTGACTAGTCTACATCATTATGGACGTATGATGTGCGTGTGTTTGTACCTCTACTCCTCTGGAATCAAAGCACTACAAAGATGGGAGTAGGACCAAATGAAAGATAATTAAATTACGCTCAGTCTAGGCCTATTTTCATCGCTATAACTTGATATTATCACCCTCAAATACGCGAAAAAATCTGAAAAATAAGTTTCTTTTTAAACCCTCTTGATGTTTGTACATGACTTCATAGTTTGTTCATGCAAACCTCCCCGAGCGAAGAGAGATGATCTGGAAAAGGATGCACGGAAAAAATAACCTAAAAGAACGTATTTTACAACGCACCACATATACATCTTAAAATTAGTTTTGTATTAACTGACTTGATGATGGAAAAAGCAAAACAATAGATTTGGTCTTACAACGGTGTCAAACATTTGTATTTCTGAAGCACGGAGGTGCGTGGATTGAACGAGCAAAGCGAGCGATTTCCACGTAAACTAAACTTTTTGAATGTGTTTTGCTTAGCTCCATCAATCATTCATCTCTCACCTTCGTAGATGATTACTTCTGGAGGTGAAAACATACAAACGTGCAAACAAACAAATCGTATGTTTGGAATGATGTAGGTGAAATGTAGATATGCTGAGGAATGGGGTGAATGAACTGTGAGCAACATTTGCAATTAGTTTGCGTCGAAATAATTAGTACATAGATATTCCGGTTGCAACCGTGCATTGGAGACCGAAATTCTTAAAGTTGTACAGTGGTCCCATATATGACAACTTCCACTCTCTATCCACAAATGCCACACCCTACGTGTTGGAAACTATGGGCCACAAAATTACTACCTGCTTGCAGATAACTTACTAGCAACTTCCACCGAGGTTCGCGACCTCGGTTTTTGGCTTAACAAGCGACCTTAAATCATCACTACATTGTCGCAAGATCTGCGCTACAGCCTTTTCATGATCGGCAATCGTAAATAGATGCTTCAAATTAGGAAATATTTCTACAAAGATTTGGGCTTATAAGGTATTTGTTCGGCCCCTTTTGGAGTTTGCCACCCCAGTCTGGTCCTCTTATTTGGTTCGTGACATTGATTTGCTTGAACTCGTGCAAAGACGATTCACAAAGGCTCTCCCAGGATTCAGAGAATTTTGCTATGAGGAAAGACTACGCAGGTCTGGCCTCGAAACACTCGAATTTCGTAGACTGAAATTTGATCTCATAATGGGATACAAGATCCTTCACGGTTTAGTTGGTATCGATCTTCCTCTTTTCGATTTGGCTCCTCTAAGCATCAACACCCGTGGTCATGGCTGGAAATTATTCCCGGCCTCCCGACTTGACTGTCGGCGAAATTGTTTCACCGTTCGGACTGTCCCCATTTGGAACGCTCTTCCAGCGGAAGTGGTAGATTTCCCCAAATCTAAACTCTTCTAACGACGCCTCATGTACCCAGACCTTGGTAAATTTCTTAAGCGTCCAATTGTGACAAACTAGTCATTCTTTTCACTAAAATTTTCAAGGACCAGTGTAAGTGGCTCACCACCCTTCTGACCTCCTACCACTCCTGTGGTGAATTGTATATTATTATTATTCCATGAATCATGGATCGTCTTGAAGCTATTAGTTACGCACCGAGATGATCTGGAGAACGAAGCATGCAAAAATAACATAAATGGACGACGAATTTTGCAACGTAACACATATAGATATAAAATTAGTTTTGTATCAAGTGATTTTGGAAGGATTGTGAGTGTGGGTGCTGGTGGCTTAAAAGAACATTCCTCCAAGCACCATTTTTCTCGATCCTCGACATCAAGTACGGGCCCCAAAGGTCTATTTCCTTACCGTTATTCAATCCCTTGGTAAAAATCCGCTTTAAATAGTGGCGTCTAGGAGATTTTCTGTTGAATAATTGTTAACTTTATTTACTGCGTCCCGCAGTATATGATGCAATGCGCGCTTAAAATAATCATGACGTTTCATCTCGGTGTGTGCATGTACTAATTTGCTAATAATTACCACGAGATCAAAAATCTAAAAGCATAATGCGGTAAAATTTAAATTAATTATTCCAATAGATCGCCTAAGCAAAACTGTAAGACACTAGCCTAGAAAATTTTAAATTGTGATCTTAAAATATGAAAATCATTCCGGTTTGTGACGACACGATCAATGCGTTCATGCTGGTTCGTCTATTAGGCACAATGCCAAATGAGACAGTAGCAACGTTACTCGCAGCAAAGAACGGAGCTACTATCTCAGATGACATTAGTGTTCGTATTTGCGCGGAAGGTTATAAGGCAGGCCGGGTGTCCCTTTAACTGCCTGAAGAAGACAACCAGTAAAGGTTTAAAATATGCAAGTTTCGAGTTAAAAACCTTTGAAAAATCTTTGACTTTTGGTTTTGTGTGATGAACTGTTGAGTATAAGTCATACTTAGTAAGATTGGATTACTACACCCTTCGGATTATTGGATTACTACGCCTTTTGTATTATTGGATCACTAAACCTTCGAATTTTTGGATTACTACGCCCTTTGAATTATTGGATTGCTACGCCCTTTGTGTTATTTGGATTACTACACCCTTAGGATTATTGGATTGCTATGATGGATTACTATTACTAACTTACTACCAGGAATATGTTGGATTGCCTCCTGATTACCACCAGATATATACGAATAACGCTCAAATTCAAAACGGACAATACTAAATTTTATTTCTCGAATTTTCGATATGCTGTGTAATGAAAAGATGTTAAATTTTCGTCTGCTAACAAACTGGCAAGAGCAGGAACAGAGCAAACAGTAAGAAGCACTTATTGTGAAAGCCTAACGAAGATAGGACTGAAATTTAATATAATCTTTTCATCATACAGCCTATCGAAAATCCGTGAAATAAGATTTAGTATTTCCTGTTTTGAATATTGAGCGTTATTCGTATGAATCTGGATATACAACATTCAATGTAATACAATGGTTCGCTTATTTGCCATCGATTACGACTACTTTTCTGAGTTTCCTACATACCGTGTTGCGTCTGATTACCGCCGAATACCGGTACCTGGAGGATTCAACATGCTCCCAGTCGAAGCCATGGAGCCAGAGGGTGAGAGAGACAATTTTGCTAGAAAATTCTAATTGGAAATTCCTAGGGTCTTTCACATGCCACAATTGATTTTCACACGAGGCATCACAGGGCCCTTCTCTTCGCGAAAATACCTGGTACGGCTAGAGTCAGGTTGGAAACCAAGACCTCTGGTGTATTAGGCCTAAGTCATCGTTACCATCGGGCTGCCTTGCCCCCTGTAGCAGAATCGGAGCGACGCTACGTCGCAGTACGGCTGGCGGTGTCGCAGTACGATTTATCCTGCAATTTTTCTTTCTTGGTCTTCTTTTCGCCAAAAATTGAGTGATTTTCACGTTCAAATACACCATTTTAACTGTTTTTTTGAGAGCTTTTGAATGGTGCTATTGTCATGACGATAGCTTTGGTCTTTCTCAAGTTCTTAGCAAAAACAACCTACAAAGTTCTAGAAAAAAAAGTTTTCGCAAGAAACTTGTTCATGAACTGAAATGGGCCTAACTCAAAATTTTACACAATGCAAAATTTCACCATCACACCCTACCTGCAACCCATAGACACCTCCCTCTTCTCGCAAACCTTTTTTAGCTTGTAAAAAGCCTGTCACAGACCGGCTGAAAATATTCTGCTTCTGGGGCCTTGCCCTATTGCCATGGAATACCTCTGGATTATAGCATTACCCAACTATTACAAAGGAATAACTGCGTATTTAATTAATATTCCATCACTCCATTGTGTATTTTTTGTTTGTGTTTAATAATTTGTTGTTAATTTTGTATGTTATAAAATTGATGTTTTTGGTGAGCTTACTTCAATTTGTAGAAATCTTTCTAACCTTTTAATTAGTTTATTACTGGTGAAGTTTTTGAGGCAGTAATAGGCCTCCGAAAATCGCTAGTGGGAGACTATTACTTAGCTACTATTTGCATTTGCATATGAGAAAGTGAAATCTTTTAGCTTCTTTGCCAAAAAATAAGAGTAGGCTAACTGTGCGAGTAGTATATCTTTCACTCGGACCTTGTTACATCTGATTGTCCATGCTGGGTCAGATTGAATTGGCTCTTTTAAAAGTTTTTAATTGATTAAAATACTACAAAAGTAAAGTGGAAACAAGTCGGCAGCGAAAATAACATAGAAATAATTAGAAATAACCTAGTAGGCCTACATTAAGCCACCTTTATGCACTCTTTTTGTTCAAGTGATGCAACTATACGTGCAGAAATCCACGAGCACTCCACAATTAAATGGGGCAGGGCAGGTTGGCGTTCATAAGCGGCCAATTCGGCTGGTGGATTGGTGATAAACAAGGCCAAACCTAACTGAACATATTTTCACTTTTTGGTGGATTTTAATGTTTCAATACACCATTTTAGAGGTTTTCCTACCAGCTTTACAATTGTCCAAATCTCGAGCTTCTAGCCCTTACTGGTTAAAAGTTACGAGACAAAATGCAAAATAGTGGTTTTGACTCGTTCCTGATGAAAAACCAAGGCCTGAAAGATGTGCTGAGGAAGGCCAAGACCTATGAGAGTCCAGAGGGGAGACGAAGAAGAGCAAGGGACGTGGGAAGTGCTGAGGAGGTGAAATACTTGGAAAAGATTGTTAACACCAGAGAAGGAGTCTACAGGATATACTGTGGCGACTGTGATGCCGTGTATATTGGTGAAACCAGGAAGGGAGTGCGAGAGCAAGGGTCAAACAGCACATGGCTAACACGAGGAATGGAGCAGACACAAACGACATCGCGTACCACCACATGCATTGGCAGCATGATATCAATGGGAGGACACAAAAAAACTCGTACTTGTCTCAAACTCATGCAGAGATACCCATTTGTGAAGTTTAGAATCTCTGGCTATTCAAATCACGTCTGAGAGAGAGCCTTGCTGATGAATATCCAGGGACCCTCTAATCCAGGAATACAATTCTTGCGACGGGGCGAGTTCAAGGTGCTTAGAGACAAGTGGTGCAACGGACCTACCAATACCAGAGGCCACGCCAACCACCAAATTTAAGTCTGCTTGATGAGGACTTTCCGTTGGCGTTTCTGAGCCAGACGAAGATAGTCGGCTGGGTTATGCATCTCCGGTGAACTGACCAGTGACCATCGAAAATTTGCTAGATAGTATTGTCATGTTGGAATGTCTTCTTTAATGAAATTGTGTGCGTTTACTTTACTATTTAAGTGCTTCTCATTTGGGGACACATTTTTTTTTAGTGTTTCTTGCCACACAACAGCTCTCTTTTCGTCGCTGGGCTTATTTTCATTCTTCTGTCAGGGGCCACATCTGTTCGTCAAGCGGTTACTAGTGTTATGACGAAAGATAAATTTCAAGTGAAATATTTCAAAATATCTTCACATGACCTTAATGTATCGCAACAGGCTGTTATCCGAAACTTTAAAAAGTTAGTACCGTAAATCGTGGATTAAACGCCCATGGGCTTATGCAGTTAATTTGACAAAAATAGGGGGGTGGGCTTTAAATCAAGCATTATCAATTTTCTAACCTTTCTGGATATCTATTAATTACAGAAAATTATAAGCGTTAGAACGATTCTGAAAGACCAATTTTTATAGCCTTTTAATTGCTGTGAAGAAGGGAGGAGGCTTAGGTGAGAGATGTCTTGTGCAGGTGCTAGGAGCTAAAGGAAGAGTTCACTTTTACTACAGGGAGGGAGAAGGGGCGAGCAAGCAGTACTACTTTATTCACATCAAAACAACAATTTGAGGGGTGGGCCTTAACTCCACTATTTCATGATTTTGACTTTACAGCATTTTAAGGGGTGGGCTTTAGCTTCAACTGGGCTTTTAATACATGATTTACGGTAGGTGTAGGTTTAAGCTTCTAAGGGACCTACCAATAAGACTTTTAATATTTAATGCTAATCTCGGTGCTCGTTCAAACTAGATTGTGCTCTCACGCCTAAGGATTTAATTATGTATTTATTTAAAGTTGATTAAATTCTGAAAGAATTAAAGATAATTTAGAAAGGCCTAGCGAGTTTTTCCCCGTTCGGAATATAAAGATGCCGTAGGACCAAACTTTTTTTGTTTTCGTAAGCTTTGTTAAGTACAAGCCCTTGAAGTCCATGTGGTCAGTACTGCCTGTACGAGTTGTTTATCCCCTTAAAGGCCGAACAAAATTTTCTAAATAATGAATCGCACTTGTTGGAAAGTGTGTTTGTTACTTGGGGTTTGGGTTTTTTTTTCTCTCCGTGCCCTATAGGGCCCAAAAAAATCCATGACATCCTCCCGATCCTCCTCTTCTGGCAACAAAATGACCGGTCCCTACCTAACCTTATTTTCACCTTTCTTTCCAGGCTAAAATGGATGAACTGCAGCTGTTTCGTGGGGACACGGTTCTGCTGAAAGGCAAAAAGCGTCGCGAAACTGTTTGCATCGTTCTATCCGATGACACTGTTCCCGACGAGAAAATCCGCATGAATCGTGTGGTGAGGAACAACCTTCGTGTACGTTTGGGAGATGTAGTGAGCATCCAACCTTGCCCAGATGTGAAGTATGGCAAGCGCATCCACGTTTTGCCCATAGACGACACAGTGGAAGGTCTAACAGGGTAAGTGGATAAGTTAACATTTTGGAATGATTTATTCAAGCATCCCAATCATGATAGAAGAAAAAATTAATTATTTCTTTTGTAGGAGTCTTTTTGAAGTGTTTTTGAAGCCATACTTCTTAGAAGCGTATCGACCCATCCACAAAGGTGATCTGTTTCTTGTGCGTGGAGGGATGAGAGCGGTGGAATTCAAGGTGGTAGAAACGGATCCCAGTCCTTACTGTATTGTGGCGCCCGACACGGTTATTCATTGTGATGGCGAACCCATCAAGCGGGAGGTGAGTAGATTATAAATTTGCTTTTCCTGTTAGGTACTCTTTTGGGTGTTGCATTCTCCAAGATAGAAACTAGTACTGAACCGTGCTACCAAAAATCGGTAAACGAGAAGTCGTTAAACAAAAACATAAAGGAAAAAGTCATTTTAAATATAAATACAAAAAAAAAAACATACTTGTCCCACACATACGGTACTTCCCCAGTCTTTTTTTCAAGCTGGCTTGATGTGAGCTTTCTTGGTAGATGTAATTAACCTCGGGAGATTCCCATGTTTGCGAGTCTTTAACTGGGTGAAGATGTTTTTCCTTTATAATGAATCGTGCTATTTTCAGATTTTGATTTAATAAGTAAAGTCTCCTCCTTTGTGAAAAATTAAGTAGCTGTACCAAATCCTTGGCTGCAGTAACATTGCTCGCATTTGTCGCAGTAAATAAAATGTGGACAGTGTTCTGTGGGCAGGGTAAGTGATTTACCAACTGTGTACATTGGTCACAACATTACACGTTTCCAATTTTCATTTTTTAAACGCGAAATTTTGGTACTTTTAGCCTGGGTTTATGTTACTGCATTTGAGATACAATTTGTAGCTTGTTCCCGGCACAATGTGCACATCACTTGGTAATTTGGCTAATTTAGGTTTACATGGCTTTCATGACTATCCCCTTCATTTAGAAACTTTTTGACAGAAAATCCGCTAACACTGCTGCACGCACACACTACTATAAACTAGTTAATTTACTTAATTTTTTTGAGGAATTTTCCGATCCTCTTCTGAAGAAGATCAGACGATTCCTCGAAAGTGAAAATAGATTTACTAGTTTTTTCTTGTCTGTGTGGTGGCGTTAGTGTGATTCTTCAAGCTAACCCTCTTTTTCGGAGACGGGGATGAGTGTTGGGGTGGCACTGTCGCCAACGATCCCAACACGTTCCGCCCTCTGGAGTCCACAGTGACAATGCTCACTGACCGGATGGTCATGTGATCACTTCTGGCAAGCACTTGCTCAGTTGGCAACATGGCTTCGCATCGCCAAGTCCGTGTCAAACATGTCTCGGCCAATAAACGGTTATTGAAGCAATGATCTTTCATCATTTCGTTCATCAAACACGAGCATGTGGACTAAGCAAACCCAACAAAAATGTTGTTTGTTCACCACTGTTATCGGCGTTTACTGATTTTTCAAGATTTAGAAGCTGTAAAACTTTGAACTGGTTTGTTTAAAACTCTCGTTATCATACTGAGTGTGTATATTCATTTTGTGAGAATGAGCGTTTTTAAACGAACCTGTTCAAAGTTTTATGGAGAACTCTTGTAGTAGCAGATGACCATTTCGTGGATTTAATTCGAGCTGTCGAAAATTGCACGAAATGCTGGCAGTATTTTGTGATTTCTTCAAACTTCGACTACCTGCAATTTTCCAATAGTCCCACATACTGTAAGATTGCTTTAACACATGATTAAAGCTAAACACATTATTTTAATTACACTGCTTTTTTGGAATAGTGGAATCGTAAAAAAATTTTTTTTAAGGATGAGGTATATTTTAAGTAACCGAGGTGGGGGGGGGGGCATTGACCCTGTCCTTTTAGAAAAATTCCATTTTTGTTTATAAAGAAATGAGGTTGGCAAATAACTATTTGTGTTACCATCTAGCCTTCTTTCAAGTGATGTTTTTTTTTAATCCATTTTATTTTCTAAGACCATACAAAATTATCTTTAAGCGGATGTTTTGAACTAGCACGGCAGTGCCCGAGATGCACAGCTCACCTTTGCTTGGCTAAATCCTTCGTTCTTTAAACTTGTCTGGTTTTAAAACTGATTGTCACCTTATACCAAATATTTACCCCTACCCGCTACATAGCCCGATAAAAAAATATTTTTTTTGTATCTCTAGGACGAAGAGGCTGCCCTGATGGAAGTGGGCTATGACGATATTGGTGGTTGTCGAAAACAGTTGGCACAGATTAAGGAGATGGTTGAGCTGCCGTTGCGCCATCCCAGTCTTTTCAAAGCTATTGGTGTGAAACCACCACGAGGTATTCTTCTATACGGGCCTCCTGGAACGGGGAAGACTTTAATAGCCAGAGCTGTGGCCAACGAAACTGGCGCTTTCTTCTTTCTCATTAACGGTAATTAATTTTTATGTAAATGTAAGCCGCTCTTTTTGTGGGTTGATCTTTAAAATACAAGTTACAATTATGTGTGGTAGTTGCTTGCCGCGATGCCATATTTGTCGGCAATCTGGTCCATCTTTATTTTTTCAGCATCAGCGTCCCCTTTTAAGCCTAAGCAACCCGGCAAACTATATTCCGTCTTTTCATTTCTAAAGCTTGTAAAAAAAAAAACTTTCCAATTGCGTACAACTCGGGTGTACTTCTGATTGAATTAGGTATTTTGGGACGTATATTTTCGGTTAATTTAATTCTATGTCATCTTTTTATTACCTTAATTGAAGTTTTTGAGATTGCTTTTGTTTGCTGAAAATAGCCCTTGGTTCAAGCGGATCGTAAATACGGGGCGACACAACGCGTGGTTGCCATCTTGATTGCATTTGAGAGCGGGGAATCCCGTTTGCCTTATCATCAATAAATGTCAACCTCTGCGTCAGTGCCTTTATCCTCGAATGTTCTGCTTCAACAGACGTTTTTGAAACTCTTCAGTATAGCGAGCGCTAGCTGGTTCATTCGAGGCATGTGACCCTTGATTGGTGCTAACAGGAGCTCATCGCTAGCAGGCAACCCGTCAAGATGGCAACCCACGAAGAATGGGGAGTAGGTACAATTGTGAATATTAGAAAAAAAATAACTTAAAACTACTTGTATGGTATAAAACATCAAAAAATTATTTCGGAAGTAGTAACTGATGCTTTAATGGAAGAATATTCAGTGGATTCCTGAATACTGCAAGTTGAAAAATTCGTTGGCGCTTTTACTTCAGAATTTTTTTAGTAATGAAAACGTAACGAAGGTCTCACTGCTCAATAATTTACGCTGTATTATGTCCGAAATTTTTTTTATACTCCTAGACCGCTTAAGTTTGTTTTATGCATTTTTTTTTCTGGAGGCATGCAACTTGTTCATGGCAGCCATGTTTTGGCCATTAGTAAAGCTGGAAAATGAAAAATGGCGTTAGGCTCAGAAGGGATCACATTTGAATTTACAGCAGGAAATTGCATTAACAAGACGGTGGGTGTGAAATTAGTTGCAATCAGTATAGCAATCTTCTATTTTTTGATATTTCTTGATGCTGCAGAGCATTTAAGAACATTTAGGTGAATTTTAAAAGTAAGAAATGTGACGAGAATGTGAAATGTTCGACCAGGTACGTTACTTGCAGAGAACGCAATACTTAGATTGCTTGGATTAAGCTAAGTGGTGTTACGTGGTGCTAGGTGTAAAATACAAAAATTTGGTGCCGAGGATCATTACTGTAGCACTACGAAAGGGCTATTAATGAGCAAATAGGACTCCAACTTAGTTTTGGCCAATAATTTTTTGGCAGTTCGCAACAGGTCTGGAACTCAAAATTGCTTTGTTTTAAGCGCGATTTTGTTGTATCAGAGTTTATTACAGGCGGGATTACATTAACATGTAATTTGTAAACAAGTAGCTTAACAGGAATTTTTAGCAAGTTTAACGAGATTTTGTTTTAACAATACATGACAATTCTATCGTATTCTGGTATTTAGAATACCTGACAAAACTCACCGTTATTGTATAAAATCTGACAAATCGTGCACTTGCGCTTAAAAACATTTTTCATCAGTTGAGGTTTGAACCGTCAAACTTTTGCATTCTGGGTACCAGACATTGACATTTTGGTAGATTTGGCATGTATGTTTTAAACGATCTTGTTATTTAAACTACCGATTAGTTTTTGTAGGCTGTCTCGTAGAGGTGTACGATGCTCAAAAAATTTCAGCCGAGTACGAGACTTGCACTTGACGGTTGGTTGCACCCATAATCAAAAAAAAAAACTATTCCAAGTGAAAGTGTCGATAACTTCGACAATTTTTGACCTATTGTGATATTTCATTGTACCAAATTCAGGGTGGCGTTCTACCTGGAAAACCGAGAAAATTCAGGGAAAGATCGGGGAATTTGAAAAATATTTACCGAAAATCGGGGACTTTGAACATTTTCCGGAAATCTTTCACTTGTAAAGAATACGTGATTCGGATTTAATTTTTTACTTATAAAACGTTCACTTTATTTCAGCTAAAACTTCATTTCCTTTTTGTTTCATTTCTGATAAAGCGAAAACTTCTTAGGCCTAAGTAATGTAGGACGTTACATGTTAGGTGAGTTTTTAGTTTTGTTGAGATTGTGGCCTTTTCCTGCTCGTTACCAATACCAGTTAGGGCGGCAAATTTGATGACGCCCATTCCCAGCCGAGGCCACGAAGCCTAACACCAATTAGGGCAGTGCAATTTTTTATTAAGAAAAGCAATGCGATGTAGTTATTGCGGTTTGAGTGAAATGTGAAAAAAAAAAACATTTTAGTCCTGTACTGCATCTTTCTTCGACCAAAAAAAAATCAACAGGGAAAAGTGTTAGTACTGATCTGGAAAACCTGAAAAATTCAGAGAATTTCATCATGAGCATTTGAACGCCACCTTGAGATTAATCGTCTCAGAGAGCCGTCGTGTGGTATAAGTTATATCCTTAAAACTGAAAAACCGTTTCCGTACCTTGACCCTTGCAGCCAATTAATTAGCAGCTTAACTGTTGTTATCCTAACAAATTTAAAAAAAAAGGTCGTGCAAACAGAGTGTACTACATATTCGGGCTCGAATTGACTTCAATTTAAATACTGTCCTTGCACGTCCCTTAATTTCTCGAATGACGCATTAAGTTAATACATTAGTACCATTACCACTATTTGCTTTGATTTCTTCAGGTCCTGAAATAATGAGTAAATTGGCCGGTGAATCGGAGAGCAATTTAAGGAAAGCGTTTGAGGAAGCAGAGAAGAATGCACCTGCTATTATCTTCATTGATGAATTAGATGCCATTGCCCCAAAGAGAGAGAAAGTAAGTACATACCTACTTCAGTAAGCCTTAAGTTAACAGTAATACAGGGTGATCATAAAGTCTTAAAGTTTATTAAACACAAACTAAGTTACGTTCAAACAAACAGTTTTCTGCAAAATGAAGCTCAACTCGTAATGATTTTTCCACTAGGTTAGTAAACTTCAACACGTACTCCATTTGTGGCCAGGAGCACGTCAAAGCGATATTCAATTTCCCTTCATATATTGGTGTTTTAATGTTAGCTGACGGGTGTTTTGTGCACTGCGTGTACAGCTCCATAAGAAAAAGTCTAAAGGGTAATATTCGGGGATCTGGATGGCCACGCTGTTGGACCATCCTTCCCAATCCATCGGCCGGTGAAGGTTTCATAAGGAATCCGCGAACGCGCACTCCCCATTGCGGCGGCCCACCATCTTATCTTCTTACAATAACTTATGGCTAACATAGTTGCAACTGTTGTCAAGGTACACGTCTTTCTCGACTGTACGCTCTATAAATTGCTGGTCTTTTTTGTGAAACCACAGCGTGCAGTGAGATTTCTTCTGTAACGATGCCACTTTTGGTTTCTCGGGCTATTGCAGCGCCACCCTGACCTAGTGGCGATTGTAGCAACGTGAGTTGAGCTTCGTTTTGTAGAAAATCCTATGTTTGTACCTAGTATTGTTTTCGTTTAATGAATTTTTGTAATCAGGTAAAGATTTTATGTCCACCCTGTATTGTAATATTTTTGTCTGCTTCTAACACATTTTTGCCTTGTGTTGCCATTGCAGACTCACGGAGAAGTTGAGCGTCGAATTGTTTCACAATTGCTTACGTTGATGGATGGCCTGAAACAGCGCTCGCACGTTATAGTTATGGCTGCTACCAATCGGCCAAACAGCATTGATCCAGCCCTTCGTCGATTTGGTAAGTCCTTTTGTTCTTTCTGCCGTAGGGGCCATGAAGAGTCGCAAGGCAAATGCAGTCTTACGCATGGTTATCATGTTTTAAATTATATTTTGCTGTGATTCGTGGGCTAAAAAGTTGTGAACTCTCCTAGGGTTTGGCTTAAAGGTTGAATTTGGCCAGCTGTCTTCGGTTGAAAGCCGGACGATTTGTAGCCGGACATTAGCTTTATTTGTATCCTAACATTGTATGGCTGGTAAGAGCTGAATTACGTTTCAAGTCACAATCTATCAAACTACAAATGACTTAAGAATTTTGTTGCGGAGCCCCTTAGTCTAGAAACCGTTATAATTTTTTTAAAGAGAAAATGCACATAATTAAAAAAGTTTTTAGTGTACAGTGTTGTAGGTGAAACGTTGTGGTGGATGCATATTAGCAGAATTCTGACCGATCTGATCAGATACCGATACGGTGCGATGCTGCATCACCGATGCCGATACTTCAATGCATTACTTCCAGTAAAGTTAATGTTTCTTCAATATTCAGAAAGAAAATTTGATGAAAAATTCCGATTCTCAAAAGCTCCATGAGCAAGCACCTTGCAGTAAAGTGCGTTTTTTGGAACCTGTTTTTGGTTGTTAAATAATTTGAGCACGACTGAAGCTATTACTCTGAAATTAGCACCATTGGAAAGCTCTCGAAAAAATGGTTAAAATTGTGTATTGGAACATCAAAAACGGACAATTTTTAGCGAAGATATCGCAAAAACCAATATTTGACCAAAACTGGTAGCCGATACCATCCGATACCGATGCCGGTATCGGCCGAGCATTACAAATTACCATTCGAAGGGATGCATTTCTGAATCTGTGCATGATAAAGAACACTTAACCAAGTCAAGTCTCGATCACAAGGCAGGCTCAGCCGCATTGACGGGAAGCAACCGCTACTGAACCAATCGACGCATGTGCGGGGTGATTTTAGCGCCACTCATGAAGGGTTGTTGCTACTTTGTTTTCCCGATGTGCTCATAGCAGGGCATTGCAGTCGGTAATTGTTCTGCCAAAAAGTAGTTTCGGTTGAACAACAGCACTAGGTTGACGAGCTCTGATGAAGGTTTTGTGCTTGTTTCAGATGAGTTTGAGAACACCGTGACTAGATAAAGTTTTCAACATTTTTTTTTTTTTGTTGATTCTTTTCCGTAGGTCGCTTTGATAGAGAAGTTGACATTGGTATTCCGGATGCCACAGGACGCTTGGAGATCCTTCGTATTCACACAAAGAACATGAAGTTGGCCGAAAATGTTGATTTGGAGCAGGTGTGTTTTTACAAAAGTGACTTGTCAAGTGAAAATGCGTTAGGTGTAATCTATTGAAACGTATCCTATTTAACAGTTATTTATGCTTTATTAGATTGCAGCGGAGACCCACGGCCACGTAGGCGCTGATTTAGCTGCTTTGTGTTCAGAAGCTGCTCTTCAGCAGATTCGAGAGAAGATGGACCTCATTGACTTGGAGGATGACCAGATCGATGCCGAAGTACTAAACTCATTGGCCGTAACAATGGATAACTTCCGGGTGAGTTAATATTCACTTCTTTTCGCACTGTGCACCTTTCTGTGCTTGTGCACGTTTTGAAGTGTGTAGTATTTTTTTTTTTTTTTTTTGCATTTGCAAGTGACACTACTCGAAGTTTTTTTATGCAGTTTGTTTCAACAAAGGGGCTCCATCTATAGACCCTAGAAAAGTTTCTACTCAGCTCTGCTTGTCGTGCCACCGGTAACCCCCCCCCCCCCCACACGCTACTCACTGTGCATGTGGCCGCTTTGAAGTCTCTCGTACTTTTCTTGGCATTTCTTGCCATTTTCTGGCTAGCTTAGTTGTTGGTCATGGTTTTATTTCGTGGGATTGGTTAGTAAGCCTGTACAACATTGCTGCCGGTGGCTCGTAATCCGTCGTCGATCAGTTGTGTTGTATATGTTGTCATTGCCATCCGAACATAAAGCCTTGTTATATTTCTTTTATTTCTGCTCCAACCTAGAAGAATTGTTGGGATAGGTTCGAGGCTAGGATGACGCAAATAAAAGAGAGGGAGCTGCTATTGGATATTTTTCTAAGACCCTGTGTTAACATCTGTTCTCGGAGCTGCGTTGGGTTCTTGATATCCCGAATTGATTGTAGTTTGGGTTTTTCCCCCATTTCTTGACGAATCGGAAATAAACGTCTTTGGATGCAGATTTGGAGCGTGCCCTGGCAAAATAGAAGTCGCTGCGCGAAAAGAAAAAATGGAGCTAAATGATGAACTAATAGTTTCGACGGGTGGCAAAATACCGGGGATTCGACCGCCCCGTTGGTATAGTATCAGCCTACGAGTTATCTGAAGTTTGTCGGCTTTGGAACCACGTTTGCTAAGCAGCAATCTAAAATTTTAAACCTCAAATAAGTGCAGAGAAAGTAATGCAGAATAAAAAAAAAATAAGGTCGCGCCTGACAAAGGAGCATGGCCGCCAGCTCTTATCATAAACGGAAACCACGAAGGATTAAACGCAAGGCCAACTGAGATCGAATAGCTGCATCGAAAACCATAAGGGATAATTGGCAAATTCATTTACGACCCATCTATTCTCGCACATGTAGTAAAGGCTGTTGCCCACTAAGGGATGGGGGGGGGGGGGGCAGTCACTTGATAAACCGTTTATCAAGCACATGCTTTCCTTAGCTGGGTTTCCAGCTTGTACTGTTAACTATTCAATAATGCATATTTTGTTTCTTTGATTTGTTGTAATGTTTATTGGTGAATAATATTTTCATTCTCATATTAATGTTTGCTTTGTGTACACTTTCCAAATTAAATTTTGTTTTCGTCTTTCAGTGGGCCCTTAGTAAAAGCAGTCCAAGTGCTCTGCGAGAAACTGTGGTGGAAGTTCCCAACGTCACGTGGGAAGACATTGGTGGTCTGGAGAGCGTCAAAAGAGAGTTGCAAGAATTGGTTCAGGTAGGTAATCTAAAATTCTGATGAATTGCTTTGTATTTGTAGGAATGTTCTTCATTGAGCCCGATTTCTGTGCTTGTCTTTTTTAGTACCCAGTGGAACATCCCGAGAAGTTCCTAAAGTTTGGAATGACTCCATCCCGTGGTGTTCTTTTCTACGGTCCACCTGGTTGTGGTAAAACGCTCTTGGCCAAAGCTATTGCCAACGAATGCCAGGCAAATTTTATCAGCATCAAAGGCCCCGAATTACTGACGATGTGGTTTGGTGAATCAGAAGCAAATGTCCGTGATGTATTTGACAAAGTAAGTGGCGTTTTCAAGGTTACTTCTTATTTTAATTGGAAAATAAAAACTAATATGTGGGATGAATGGATGCATCCGACTTGTTGATTTAACCCTTTGCGTGCCGGACTCATTAATTCAACACGAAGGCATGCTAAATGTTGTAGCCTGTACGCCAGGCTGTGTGTTGCATTACATCACATGCTTTAACCGTGTTTAAGCAGTGAAATTAATATTTCCCTAACCACGCTTGGAAGTCATTTAGAACGGTTTACCTGACAAAGTTTCCGGAAGTAGGTTAAGGCTCTAACCGTAGTTTAGCGGGTGAACGGCAAATTCGTCCCGCAATCCAGTACGCTAAGCTCGGTAGAGCTGCTGCTAGTCGTTCCATCTTTTTGGGACCTTTTTATTTTAGGTGATCTCGGTCAAGCTAACCGCGTGTAACCTACTGTGAATGTAGTCTTAGTCGCGTCTGGAGCTTCATTCGCCTACCTCTCACTGGTCCAAGCTAAAATTCCATAACTGAGTGATAATTTTCTCGCTTTTCATAAAATTAAAAACTTTTGGTACACTTTTCTCTGCTTCTACTACATGGATTTGGCATACCAGATAAAACTAATGAATAAGGCTACAACGATTCTGATACTGGATCGGCAACAGTCGCTGAAATATCGATAACTCTGGAACCGTTCGAGGTAACGACTTGTGGTTGCGGCGTTTTTTTCAGGGAATCGCCTGTATCTTTAAATTTTTATTTTATTTTAATAATTATTGGGACTTTGAAGAAAATTTCACCATTGATAAAAAAAAATGGGGATTAAGTTTTTGATTTCGGTACCGGTATCGGCAACATTTTTAAAAGGGGCCGACGGTCGGTGCAGGCTTGCTATAAAGCAGATTTCAATAATGTATTTTATTGAAATTAAGTCATAATGCTGCACCAATACAACTTTACTGATCTGGTATCGATACAGCTATCCGAAATTATATCCTCAACTTTTCTTTAACGGTGTAGTGTTCTTCAATCGTTTAATAATCGCAATAAAAAAATTACAAATAGTAGCGAACAGTTGAACCATAGCTAGGAAAGATATGCTCGGTGAAGTCCTGAGCAAAATGCCGTGAACCGCATGTCGTAACCTCTAATGGTTCCCGGGTTATCGATATTTGAGCGAGAGTTGCCGATACTGATCCGAAACCACAAATACCAGCAACCCATACGATCCAGTATTGGTATAAGTGCAGCCTTAGTAATTCATAAAGTGAATCTGAATGCGATGTTCCTGATTGGGTCGGTGTAAGACGCGATCAGAATGGCCGTCTCGTGTCACTTGATTGGCTCTGCCATTTCAACCAGTCACTTCGTGAATTTACTAGAATTTACCAGAATTCGAGGACTGGATGAGAAGTTGAATCATGTGTTGAATAATTATTCTGTGTTGGGAGTACAATATGTTTATTTAAAAAATGCCTAGATTCATACTCGAGAACATAGCAGACGACATTACTTAACGTATTGAGAAAATGCGAAATATTCCAAATAGGCAAGAACGATTTAACGACTTATTGAGCCTTTTCCCACACTTCTTGCCGGTCTTTCCAGGGCAGGTAGTTGGTTTTGTTGGCTTTTCCATGATTGAAACGTAACGATCGCGACTGCTTCCAGTCGCGTCCCAAAAAAAACTGAAGCAGAGCGGGAAAGGGGCACCACCTAGTGGTGGTCATGGGCCCCGGAGAGCGCCATTGTAGGGACCGGGAGAGCATTAGATTTCATGTTTGGCACGGGTAGCATTTCCAAAACTGGAAAGCATTATAAAAATACAGGTAAGTATTTAAGGCTAAGTAAAACCTATTTTTAGGGGTAAAACCCCTTTTTTTGCATTCGTTACTCGCAATGCTGCGTTTCCCTGGAGGTTTTTCGTTTGCTTGTAGCCGCTAGCCGTGCGATTGTGAATGCTCTAGCGCATCCTTCTGTGATGATAGCTTAATGAGCAGTAAATTATGAAATTAAGTCTTGATTAAAAAGGGTGTCTTAACCCTTTAAGGACTGTGTGCGCGCTAAGAACTTATAACGGACTTGTAGAAAACAAATCGCAGCTTCTCACCCAGTTGGGGTAAGGGAATGAAACCTGTGTCCTTTTTATCCTTACTTAGCTGGCTTTCATATCCCAGTTTAAATTTTACTGTAATTGGCTGGAAGTTTTCGATATGACCTGTAGAAGAGCTGTAAACAATGATTATACAGCGGGCGCATTCGGGCGCACCCGTCCTTAAAGGGTTAAACGAGAAATATACGCGTTTGGTTCTGGTGGAAGGTTTGCCCTACCCGAGAATTTCTCGGGGCCTGCGAGCAAATGGTTAGTCTACTGTGTTTTGAGTCACACTTTCTTCCAAAAATACTCAACGTTACCCTTAGATTATTCGTTTAAATAATGCTGTAGTCCATAACTTAAGCTTTAGTTCATTTTAATGCTGGAATGTACCGTGATGAGAAAAACTGCTGGTTTTGGCTAGTGGTTATCGTTTTTGGCAGGCATCATTCGATAGCATTAATGGCAAGCAGCGTTCTATTAAACTTTTTATTAAAGTGTCAAACTCGAGCAGAAAAGTCTCGTAAGTTACTTAAATCTTGATTAATTTTCAGGCAAGAGCAGCAGCCCCCTGTGTATTATTCTTTGATGAATTGGATTCCATCGCCAAAGCTCGTGGTGGCAATATAGGTGACGCTGGTGGAGCAGCGGACCGCGTCATTAACCAGATCTTGACAGAAATGGATGGCATGGGGACCAAGAAGAACGTTTTCATCATTGGCGCAACCAACCGTCCCGATATTATAGATCCAGCCATTCTTCGACCTGGTCGTCTTGATCAACTGATATACATCCCACTACCTGATCAAAAATCACGGGAAGCAATCCTCCGAGCCAATTTAAGAAAATCCCCTGTAGCCAAGGTGAGATTTTAAACATTTTTACAGTTTTGTCTTTGTATTTTAATGAACGGATTGTAAACCTGATTTGTCAAATTTCTTTTTGTAGGATGTTGATCTGAAGTACTTGGCCGAAGTTGCTCATGGTTTCAGTGGAGCTGATTTAACGGAAATTTGTCAGCGAGCTTGTAAATTAGCAATTCGCGAGTCCATCGAGGCCGAGATCCGTCGTGAAAAAGAGCGAGCATCCAATCCAGATGCAGCAATGGTACGATCAAATGTTCCATGTTAAATGGGTTGAGGGTAGACAAAAAATAAATATCACACATTTTTGTGCGACAGGTTTTCCTCATAAGGTTCCACGTTTCATTATATGAAAGACTTGCCGTATTGTCTTGAACATAAGATCATACTTTTTTTCCAAATTTCTGTTTAAATTAAAGACAGTCACTTCCACACCCCTTGTGGTTGTGCAAGTCTCATGACTCTTGTTGCCTGAAGAAGACTATCAGTAGAGATTGTCGAAAATTTGCTAGTTTGAATAGTGGAACTGGGCGATTTTTGGTTTTGCGTAAGTGACGGCCTTTAATATGAACTTATACCAAAGTAAATTTGCTGAATTAACGGTATTTTCGATTGTGTTTAAAGCTGCAGCATTATCTTAGTCTCGTCCAAATCCATAACTTGGTTAATATTGAATTTTGAGATTTTAAATTATTTTGTTATAAAAATAACACCAAAAAGTTTGCTTAAATTCAATTAAGGACATCTACTCTGTTCAGGCCTTGAGGATTCGGACTTTGTACGACATCTTTCAAAAATTTGCAGGACAAAGTTGGTGTCCTTGAAGTGAATTTAAGAAAAATTTTTGGTGTTATTTTTTGGACATGATCGAAATGATTGAATACAATGTAGAAACTGAAATTGGATAGTATCTGTTTGATAAGTTTGAGGGTGGTTCCCTCAAATAAGATTAAATTGGTTACTGGTAAAATATGATGGTTTTGCCTATCCATCTAATCACGCTCTAAACGGTAATGATTGGATCGGTACAGTCTTAGTACCATTGACCTACGGCAACCTTGTGAAAGCAATCCGTCTAGTGAAAGCAAACTCACCCGATATTCGGTGATTAAGAGCTGATTTGATCCCCATTTTCCAGATTGTTTATTGTTTATGGGGTGTTGATGTCCCATTTTTTGACTGTTCAAATGTAACTCGAACCAGAGGATATTCTTTAAACCTAACAGGGGCTTCACTTGATTTGCCGTCGAAACCCTTTTTCGGTGTGGGTGTAGAGGGTTTCCGGAAGCTCTTAATCAGCTTAAATCTTGACAAATTCATGCAGCGGTCCTACTCTTAAACTTGACCATCATCAATCCCGCATTTTTTCTTTTAATAAATGACATAACCTCCTATCGGGGTGCACTGGCTATTAAATCGTTTCACTTCCTGATGGTAAAAAAAATTCCATTTAAATTTTCTCTCATTATTTTTTCTTCAGATTTGGTAGGCTATCAGTGATCTCCCTATCTTTGCTTGAATATTTGCAATTGCAAAAAAGTTATTTAATAAACTTGGCCGTTGATATTTTGGAATTAACGTCCCGTAATACGCAATTCGTGTATTATGTATTGTCTTGTATTCGAGATAATATGGTGCACGCATAAATTAAAACGTGCTTTTTTTTCATGGGAATATTTTACTCTTAAACAGACAAAACGAAAATATTTACCCAAAGTTTAAGACGCTCAAGCTCATAATGTCCAGAACCTTCACTATTCTTGCAAATTTTTGATAGTCCATAACTAAGGACTAACGAAAATTGGCAGAATAGTGGTGATTCTGGACATTGTGAGATTGAGCCTCTTGAACATAGGTAAATATTTTCGCGAGTAATATTTTGCTGTCATAGTAGAATTTGTTTCTCCTTAGCAAGCACTTACAAAGTCGCCTATTATTTATAGAAAAAAATGTGTGCTGTGCTGATACATGTGTGTGAAAAAGCAAAACCACTTGTCCGTAACAGTAAATACAGTAAAATCTCTTTAACCCTTTAAGGACTGCGTGCGCGCTAAGAACTTATAACTGACTTGTAGAAAAAAAATCGCAGCTTCTCACCCAGTTGAGTTAAGGGAATGAAACCTGTGCCATTTTTATCCCTAATGATCTGGCTTTCATATCCCAGTTTAAATTTTACTGTAATTGGCTGGAAGTTTTCGATATGACTTGTAGAAGAGCTGTAAACAGTAATTATACAGCGGGCGCATTCGGGCGCACCCGTCCTTAAAGGGTTAATACAAACTTTAAGGGGACTGCTAAAAATGTTCTTATTAACCGTAGTTCTTATTAAACGGACGAGAGAAATTGGACTGCAACTTTAAAAAAATGTAGCCTACCGGTACACAGTATTTTCTTTTCATTCATCCTTGACCTTCGCGCTTGCGCAAACGGACGAAACTCTTATCACTTTCCAAGATGGAGTAAATTAGCGATTGACTTTTTGCTTGAAACGAAACGAAATTTAAGGGGGTTGGAAAAGAAACCGTTACGAACAACTTCGTAAAAATAAGCTAGAATTGTAAATATTTGTTCGTCTTATCCGTACTTTCGTATTAACAGAGTTCGTTATAGCCGTATATATTTAGTGCTGACTGAGTAGCTGACCAACCAAAATCTTGAAAAAAGTTCTTATTAAGCGGGAATTGTTATTATCCGAGTTCTTATTAACGAGGTTATACTGTATTATTTTTACGCACAAATTGTTTTCAATTCCCACAATTCTTCATCAGTGGTTGGTTAGAGAAAAATGTAAATTTCAACACAGTATGGTATAGGTATTGTTATTTTGTAGGACGTTGAGGATAATGACCCCGTGCCCGAGATTCGACGTGATCATTTTGAAGAGGCCATGAAATATGCTCGTCGCTCCGTGAGCGATAATGACATTAGGAAGTATGAAATGTTTGCTCAGACATTACAGCAAAGTAGAGGATTCGGCACAAACTTCAGGTACGTAACACCTTCTCTTTAATAATTCGGTAGAGTTTTATTTCTGTTAACCAGGATTTTTATGTACGGCTTTTCAAAGTGATTGTGTTTTATATAGATAATATCCAAATGTAACATTAAAAAGCTACAAGTGATTGCTGTAGTAAAAAAGCTAGTTGGTGGTCTTCTTAGGATGCTTCGTGCTATTATTGATCACCGGATGAGTTGTTAGTTTCAGTGTGGTCGAGCCAAATTGTTCATTTCAATGTGGATACAAAAACGTTCTTGCCGCCACCAGCCGAACGTTGGGTGAAAATAACTTTGCAGAGGGTTATGCGATTCATTTTCGCTGCTCTTACCCAAGCTGTAAAATAGCGATTTCATTCGGATATTATCTTATGATTAGGACATTTTGTTTACGTATTTTCAAAGTTAGTGCTTTTAATAGATAAATAATATCCAAATAATAAAGTTGCTGTAGTACAAAAGCCCAATCGATTGGCGTCTTAAGGAGGCGTCGTTTTATTATCGATTACCGGACGCTGTTAGGTTCAATGTGGTTGAGCGCATTGTTCTAGCTTTTGTGCAGCATTTCTCCTTCCTTATCTTGCTCCATCAGCCTTTCTTCTTCCATATCTTGCTCCATCAGTCTTCGGGCGGGTAGATAGTTTCAGTGTGAATAAAAAAAAATGGTTCGTGCTGCCGCCAGCCGAATGTTATTTGTAAGGCTGTACGACGATACTGGATTGGACTGATTTGTGGTTTCGGATCGGTATCGGCAACTTGCACTGAAATATCTCTAACTCTGTAACCGTTAGTTTGGACGTGTAGTTTATGGCATTTTGCTGTGTAAATCTGAGTATCTTCCTAGCTATCTTTTAAGTCTTCTATCCAAACTGTTGGTTACTATTTTAAAAAAAAATGTAAATAATTATTGGTAACAGTATCGTATCGGCCAAAATTTTAAAACTGAATTGGTAGCCGATTGGTTAAGTTGGTATTTGTGGCAGCCTTAGCAATTTGGGTTTGCTGCCGTTACGTACTTGTTTAAAATGGGATTTCGTTAAACCCGTTTCTGTGGTGCCAATTGACTAAAAGTTTGTTTTGAATTTAGATTTCCAGCAGCAAGTCCTGGTGGTCCAAGTGGCACTCAAGGTGGTGGAGGAACAGGTCAGCCTAGCAACTTCCAAGACGATGGTGATGATGATCTTTATAGCTAAGCGATTTGAGAGGTCAGACACTCGGGGTGTCACCAGGGTCTGTGGGAGATTATATAAGAACCCTTACAGTGAGAAGGCAGAGTTGTAGATGCAGCGGGTGTTTTGTGAAAGAAGAATAAGGACCGATTTATTGATTGATCTAATGAACATACTACTACGTTGTTAAAAACTGAATCTGAAAACGTGCGAAAATCGTCACCATTAGCTGCAGCGGGCGTGTGCGTGGCTCCACTTAAAAA
>JAHWFP010197732.1:0-25158 GCA_023313725.1 Lithobius niger
GGGGGGGGGGAACAACACACTCTGGAAAAAAGTACCAAAGTTTATGCACGGAAATATCGAATAGCTCTCAAAAAAAAAAAGTTAAAGTAATTTTGAGTAAACTTAATGTTTTCCCGAATTTTCTTTTAATTATCCATAGTCGGTCAAATTCAATACTCCAACTCCTCCTTCCCCAGTTACGGCATATGTAGAAAATATATGATTCCCGATGCTTCTCCCCCTCCCATTCTATTTCAATTTTGGTGGAAACTTCGTTATTTCACGAATTGTCTCTTACGTCTTTTTCTCGCCACCACTTCCCAGTAAAAGAAAAGAATTTGGGAGGAAACTTGTGACTTCGAGTCTTCCTGTAAATGATTCCGAAGGTAACTTTGGTCGAGTAGCAATCAGCTGATGAATGATGAATGCACAAATAACTATGTTTAGGCAGTTTTTTTAGGTGATTTTACACCAGATTTGTCCCCTATCGGCTTTATTTTCCGTGGCTTTTTTCCCGCGGCTATTTTTTCCATCGGCTTCTTTTTCCGAGGTTTTAAGTTTTTCCGTCGGCTTTTTTTTCCGAGGCTGTTTTTTCTGCAGCTTTTTTTCCATCAGCTTTTTTTTCCAGGCTTTTTTTTCCGGGGCTTTTTTTCCCGAGGCTTTTTTTTCCGTTCACCCTGGGCGCATTCTTACACCAACCCAAAACAGACAATTACCGTCAACAAACAAACGCAAAAAATTAAAGGTAAATAAGAAAATGTGGCAGTGGGGGCTGGGAGGGGAGGCAGGGAAAAATGAGAAGGGAAGAAAAAAGTGAGAGGGGGATGGTTACCAAGTTATGAGTTAACCAAGTGACGGAATAATTGAGTTTTATAGGCCTGTTTATCAGGGCTGAACCGAGCTTGTCCAGAAGTTGTCAGAAGTTAACTATTTTTTTTTTCAAACTAGCCTACCTTTTTGTTTTTCAATGAAGAAAATCTAAGACTTACAGCTTAAGATAAAAAAATAAAAAAGTAACGCATGTTTAACAGGACTGAGTGCATACTACCATTACTCCAAGGTCTTTGCCCGCATGTCTGAAAACCATGCTCATGTTTTTTTTTATGACTTGTAGGCAACTTCGGCGCAAAACTGAGAAGCCTCACGAGATTTTTCTGAAATAACGAAAACAAGCGATGTTTGATATGCAGGGTGTCAATAGTTCGAAGTTTTGATATCTTTGTTAAGATCAAACTGACTTGTAAAATTACAGAAAGAACAAAAATTCCAGATTGTCTGCTAAATTTTTGTCATAAAAAAAACCTACTGCCCCTATGTTGTTTTTCGGCGATAAATTCCCGTTAAACAAGATACTTTTTTTTATGCCCGAGTTAACAAAAATATTTAAAAACGTGTCGGTCATAACTCGTAACAGCACTTTAAATTATTTCTCTTGGTCTTATTTTTAGATTTCATGCAAGATGATTTTTATTTAAGCCTATTTGTTCACAAAAACCGATGTTAAAAAAAAGCCATCATACCATATGGGTCATGATTGCCAAGTTCTTCATCTGTTTAGTAATTTCCTACCAATCGGTAAAAAATAAAGGTGGCCGTGAAATTGGAATAAATATAAAAATTCGTTTCGTAGATCACACAAGAAACGAGAGAGCAGTTTAGGTAAACTAATTGTTCCTCTTTTTCTTCATTCCTGGCAACAATAAAGTATAGTAAATAATTTCGACCTTTTCTTGAACAACAAACATAGTACGTAGCGTGACTATACCGTTTGTTGAACAAAAAAAAACGCGTTTGGTTCTATTCTTACAGCATTTTCTTTGCTTACTCAATACACGCAGCCGACTGAGTTGTCCCCACCATGTGCGATCAGCGGCTCTTCAATTGTCACTCAGCTTCCCGGGCGTCCCGCTACGGCGTGTTACCCGCTTGGTATTGACAGCACGCATTTTGCCTTCCCACAGTATGTAGTACGTGTGACTGCCATGCTGGGAGTTACATGGAATGTAAAAGTTTGGCCCCCTGCTGAAATTTGTTAGTCAGGTAGTGTTATTTAATACTAGAAGGGGGGAGGGGGCAACTTGGCAGGCCGCCATACTGGCCGCCATCTTGGAAAATGGCGGCCGGAAAACAGTTTTTTTGATTTATCTCAAAAACAGTAACTCCAATCAAAAAACTTAGAATTGCGAAATTGTTCAGAACAACATTCTGCACAAAACATATTCCTATTATCTTTTTCATGGAGGCAACGGTTAAGGAGAAAAATCAGAATAAAACTATTATATACCTTTTGCGGCAGTGTGATAAGCATACATAGTACTACATTCGACTCTATAACGTTTGACCTAATACAGATAAACAAATGAGGATTAAAGCGTTCGAAAGGTGCGATTAATACCTTTCGAATGCTCTAAACCGCAGACAACCACAGTAGCCGCCTCTTGTGATTGCTTTAGTTTACGTTATAGTCTGTCCTAACGGAGATCCCGCCTACAGTATTTATGCCATTTAGACTCCTTGGCCACTACATTATGGACCCTTGCTTATACTATTGTCAGCTCTACATGCACGTAAGTGCTAGCTGTGCGAAAATGCTCCCAGTCTTCTATGAAGTTTTTGTATGTTTCCTCAATAAGAGGTGTGTTAAAATTGGAAGTACCGCAGCGCGTGTTGTGGATTATGCACAATGTGTTGGAATTATTCACATTCCTTAGTCCATGACATTAATACTGTAAAGGAAGAAAGTATTTAATTAGATAATTAATTAATGAATAATTAAATAAGAGCCTTTTGATCACAGGCATTTTTAGAAAAATATTAAATTAATATTTATCCCAAAAATATAGTCTTCCTCTTGAGCCTGTGACCAATCGTCCAATATAACATAGTTGCATGTGTGGGGTTTGAAGCGTCCAAAACGGGGGTGAATTGAAGCTTAATGGCGCGTCGAGAGCTGGGGGGGGGGGGGGTTCAAAGTGGGTGGTTAATACTTTTCAATCGATTCAAATTGCATTGAAGTATCTATATTTGGTAAATTTTTACAGGGTCGAACTTAATAGTATACGTGAAAGGCACACTTATGCGACTTTAGTGTGCATACACTGTATTACATTTTAATCTGTAAAGTTTGATCTAATAAAGATACATGAATGCGATTTAGAGCTTTCGAAAGGTATTAATCGCACCTTTGGAACGCTTTAATCGTCATTCGTATTGTGTCAAACGTTATAGACTCGAATGGAGTACTATGTATGCTTATCACACTGCCCGCAAAAGGTATATAATAGTTTTTTTCTGATTTTTCTTCTTAAACGTTGCCTCTACGAAAATCTTGATGGGAGTATGTTTTGTGCAGAATATTGTTCTGAACAAGTTTTGAATTCTAAGTTTTTTGATTGGAGTTACTGTTCTTGAGATAAATCGTGAGATAAAAACTGTTTTCCGGCTGCCATTTTTCAAGATGGCGGCTAGTATGGCGGCCTGCCAAGATGCCCCCCCCCCTCTCCCTTCTAGTATTGAATAACACCACCTAACTAACAAATTTCAGCAGGTGGCCAAACTTTTATATTCCATGTATCTCCCAACTTTTTTAGTATTGCGTTCACACCTAGCTACTACTATGGCATTTGTGAATCTAAACTAAGTAGGTACGGGGTTGCAGTGCTGAGCTAACAACAGGGTTGGTCAGGTTTGAGGTAAGTTCGGGAATTGGGAAAATTGGGAAATAATTCTATTTAACAGGCCGAAATTACCTTTGGATCAGGGATGAGTGGGAAGCAGAGGCGGATGACTTCAAATGCGGTTCACCCCTTGAGAGCACCGGGAAGAAAACCAAGCGAGCTCGAGCCATTACAATATTGATGATGCACACTAACTACAAGCAATTTGTTGGTTACATATTGTTACAATAATTGATCATTCTGCAAACAATGGGAATTACTTTCGAAGTTACAATGAGTTGTTAAAATATGACGTCATCTTAATCTTGGACTTGAATTCGTAAGTGACGTCATCAGTGGGGCTTCATTGGGGTGGCATCGTTTCAAAATTGGTAGTCCGAAATAAATCTCACAACAACCTGAACAACCCTAGATACAAAAAGTATCATTTTATGTGATTGTTGTAAATAACCACGACAGCCTGAGTGTATGGCGTTAGGGCCGAGTAGACTCTCGTAATAAAACTAACTCACAGCCTCAGAGCACACTGAGATATCAATTCGTGGCACACACTATTTCATTTAAATCATCGCCAGATGGATGCATTTTGTAGTATGAAAGTTGTCGAACTTGGCGCTGTAATCGTTCTTAGGCTGAGAATTTTTATTTTCCTCCCATCAAATCACCACCGTGGATAAACCAAGACTTTCACTGAAAATACTACACCAGACCTTTCTGCTTCAGTAAATATATAGATACAACTTACTCGTCACAGAGGGTGGAGAGATATGGTCAGGGGTAAATTAACCCCCGGAAAAGCGAAACCCGAGGTGGTCGAACCCCTGGTGGTTTTGAGGAAACCCCTAGGGATTTTTCAATTTCAAAAGTAGTGAGATATGCTTTTGTGCAAGTCGAGGGGAAGGAACCCCTGGGGTTTGGTTAAAACACCCTCGGATGTCAATCAGACTACCAAAGATTGACCCAAGAGTAAACTAAAGTGTTAGCTGTAAGTGTTTATTCTAAGGCATAACAAAGCTTATGAAGCACTGTAATAGCGCTGATTAAGTAAGCCCTCACAATAATTTTTGTGTGGTAAAAGCAAAAATAAAAATTCTTGTTGTTGTCCTTCTTCTTAGCACATTTTTCTGACAAGCCTCGTGTCCTTTTTACTGAACAACGTTGGATCGACTTTGCCGGGTCGTCTAGTCAGGTTTCGACTTGGTCAGTCAGTCATAGGGTCTGAGCATCTGAATATTGAATCAGACCAACACCCTATCGAATTGGTATGATTCCGGCAACCAAGTGACCGCAACTAAAGTTCAGAGTAAAATAAAGAGTGTTTTTTTTTTCATATAAAAAAAAAACATTACAAAATAAATTATGTTTCGGAGAGTATTTTATGTTTGTCAGTGAACTCTACAGCAACGGGAACAAGCCGTGTGATTTGATTAACGTTATTTAAAATTAGTTGATACTATCATCATTGTGAATCTAGATTTTGTCTTTGTTGTAATTGTTGCATTTGATTGATGCATGACAGTAAAGAAATGGGTTCACAACATTGAAACTAGTAATTCCAGGTTTAATTTTATTCAGCTATTCAATAACACCATGTGACACTGATTTTAAAAAAGTTGAAGCGCAGACAGCAAAGTGTAATGTTGTACACCCCCCGTTCAAAAAAAACCGGCTTTTTTCGCCTTGTCCAGGTCTGTTTCTGGGCTGATTATTGTTTCAGTTTGCATTGTTGCAACGTTGCTATTGTTGCCGCATCATTCGATCGAGTTTTCTACTTAACAATAACTATTCCAACAACGAATCTGAAACAATACAGCTGCACGTAACAAGTAGCTTTGTTGATTCTTCGTATTTATAAGGGTAGCCTCTTAAGCAGGTGCTTGCCAAATTACTACATTACTTCACTCATAATGCTCTAATGAAATAATGTATCACGAAGAGAAATGACGCTGCAGTTAAGAAAACAAGTTAATATGCTTTTGGTATGCTGTGTTAAACAGCAGCAAGTGCGGCGACATCTAGCGACAGAAAAAACGAAGAAAATGCAAATAAAACATGTTTAAAGTTTGTTTAAATTGCGTGAAATCGTCATTCACACTTAACTAATTCGTTCCATTTAGGGTAGTGTACAGAAATCCGAAATACAGAATACGAATAGACAAACTCAAGTGTTCATGACTAAAACTGGTCAGAAATTGGAATTCAAAATGAAAGCAAAGTATCAGTTATAAGACAAATGTGTCGTCTGGAATTTTTTACTAGATTTTAAATTCACATTAGGACCTAAAAAAAATTGTTTCCATTGTCCTTTTAATATATTTTTATCTGCACAAAGAATAAGGTAAAAGGCTGCTGTATAGATCTAGTCAAAAAACATACGCTATATAGTATATATACTAGTGGGCTGAATGGAACCGAATGCCAATTAAAAAATCCTAATTTAAACGGCTTCGATTTACACAGCACTTCATAATGACACACGAATACATTTTCAACATCATAGTCCACATTTACACCATTTTGAACACCCATGCACCACACCTGACGTCGACCAAGTCTGATCAGTAGACTGTGCTTTCTCCTTCGTTTGAGGTCACCTGGAAGAGCTCACAAAGCTGGCAGTGCACACAGAGACTTAGTTTTTCTTCCTGTTCAGCTTGGTAGCACACTGCCATACTGCTACATTGAAGGGAAAATTAATGCTTACTTATAAATTATTGCTCATATACAGTAATACTTTTCGATCACTTTAGATAAGCGAAGACCTAATAGTTTGTATCTCGCTAGTAAAACCTCTTAAAACGCTCTTAAAATATATAGTCGGCATTGGTTAAATGAGATAAAACGCTTTTCCAACATTTGTGTAGTTGGGACAAACTGAAACACAACAACGTGCTGCGTCGAGTAGCTAATAATTAAAAAAAACCACCTATCGCTAGTACGAGTTTAATGGTAAAATGGACAAAAAAACAAGCGGCTGGCGACTACCTAGTCGCAACCAGTCTTCTCTACACTTCCACCAACGCGCCCTTTTTTCAACGAAAATGCTTAGGCGCACGCCTCTATCACGCACTGCAACGGCGATCTCTATTTTATTAGGACGCAAGCGTTAGCCCTATTGTAGGCGGAGCGAACAGAACTTTATTTCAAATGTATATTTAGTATGGTTTTTAATGACGTTACCATATTTGTTAATAATCCTTAAAAATATGGCAGGATTCCCACCAAAATACCGAAATAATTTCCCTGAGTATTCCAGGTTTTCCAGAGTAGTTGAGATTAATTTCCAGGGTAATTACCGTAATTTTAGGAAGGACATTTTTCCACACATTTTGCCAAGTTTTACTTGTTTTTAAGGCTCACTCAATGCAAAAGAGTAGCCCGATTTAATGAAATTTTAGGTTTCAACACAGAAATAAATACAAGGATAAATTTTATTTTGCCACGATGTAACATTGTCAATGTCTTAACAAAATGTGTTTAATACACTTACGAGAAGGCCTTAAAAGTGTGGCTTTGCTTTTTCCCTTAATTTTCCAGTTTTTTTGTGTGTGAAAAATCTTGAGTTTTTCCTGAGTTTCAAATGTAGTTTAAATTCCATGAGTTTCCAGGTTTTCCAGTTTCTCCAGGTTGGTGGGAACCCTGTCTGGGTGGAATACTCACTCGGCTAAGTTTGGGCTCTTTACCGTTTTGGTGTGTCCTACTGCTGCTTTTTGCTGGCCTTTTTCTTATTTTTTTTCAAATAGGTCTAAGCTATCATATTTATTTTAATAAGCTTTCGTTTAATCCAGAGTTTAGTTTCTGTTTAGTTATTTGCAGCTTCTTTGCACAGCCCACACTAAAGATGTGTGCCATCGCCCCAGACAAAAAATTAAATGGCGCTTTAGCCGCCGCTGTTCGGGCTGCCGCCGTCTATAATTCTTGCAACACTGCTGCGCAAAGTGGCTTCCTTAGATTAAAAATATTAATAATAAGGCAGTTAACTGCAAGACAAACAATCATCAGTACGATAGTTTTAACAATATTCAGAAGACTCAAAAGGTGGATAAAATTTGAAACCAACATTTGACATAAAGGAAAATGTTGAGAAGCACACCTCTATCAAGCATTGCAACAACTCTATTAACGCTATTAGGCTATACAATGTAAAAGTAGTAACCATCACAATTGTAGGTTAAAATGTGTTAGCATTTAGGCTTAATTTTTAGCCCTTAAGCCTAATTTTTACCTGCCGTTTTAATTTCGTATGTTGCAGCTAATGGAGAATTGGGTTCGAGAATCGAGACACGTTGCGTTGCCGTGGTCTGGCAACAAGGAATCTAAACTATTAGACGCCGGCATGTTACTGTTTCGTGCTGAGGTATAAACACGTCGTCTGCTTTCTACTTTCGTTTTACACACCGCTTCGCAGTGACAAAACTTCAGGTTTCATGTTCTCATCGCCGTGCAGAAGCGATATCCAAGAAGCGTTTTTTTCAAATGAAGCTAATGTGTGTCGTTAACGGAATCCTTTTTTTTTTTATGGTTGCGAGTCTTCCTGTAGTGGTTAAATGCGACGATCAAATGTTATTATTTCGTTGAGTTACGTCGAGAAAGCCTATTAGGTATAAGGCATCAACCATGTTAACTTGCCATGTTTTTTAAACTCCAATAGATTACCACTGAAAAAGGCGACGGACGGACGGACAAAGCCATTGTTATAGTCGTCCCAGCCGTTTAGGCTGCACAGAAGATTAAAACAATACCAAAGTTACGTTAGTCAGCATTTAAAAGTTGTGTAAAGTCCTAAGGATTCATTTTAGTGACGTGCAGTGCGAAGCAAAGCAAATAAGCCTGTCATCCAGTGCTATTGTCAGGCTGTATATGTCTGTGTGAATCCACGACAACTTCGAACCCATTATCGGATTTATTTCAAACTTCCCACTATCATTCGATGGCTATTTGTGGATTTAAGTTCGAATATCAGTAAAAACTTGATAAGGACTCTTAAATATGCGAAAAAGAATTTTAACCGATCGTGTAAAAAAATTGTTCGAGTGAAATTAACTATAATATGTAACAGCTAAAAGATCGTAGGATGATCGTAGATAAATTACATGCAAAGTCAATCAATAAAAATATTTTTAAAAAACATCTGGGGAATGTAGTGGAATGGAATGCAGCGAAGACTACATTTCTTATTGTAGTTTCATTTGCGTCATTTAGCCAATATGCTACGTGCTCTTTTTTTTTGTATAATATTTTATTGCTCAATGCTTAGCGTTTGTTTTATTTTGTTTCGTGCAATTTAATTTTTCCTGAGGAGGTAAAAAACAGGGTATTTTCCGTTAGCTTCTTTTGCATGCAAAAGTTATAAAATGTAGAGCTTTAAACATATTGAATGTTGTCACATTCGACGTAATATAGAATTAACGTCAGATTTTAGACTTCGAAACCGCTTCTAAAAATAATATATGAACTTGTCAAAAAAATTATGCTTTAGTTACAAATACAAGCAATAGGCATTCCCAGACAGGAATACTGTGGACGTGGTAGCAAAAAAGAAAATACGGTCAAAAAGAGCAACATTTCCAGTAGGAGTTTACGACAGATGCTGTTTTTTCGAACATTGTCTCTTAAACACTTCAAAAAAATGCGTGCCTCCACTACCCCTATTCCATTTCTCATTCCATTTCTTCAGTAAGGAGACACGACCGTACTCCAAGCCACATGATAAGAAATACGTTAAATATAAGCAGGTTTTCAATTGTTTTTTTGTGAGCATTCTAGACTTTGTGTCAACTTTCTCATTAGACTAAAGAAACTTGTAACCCTTGTGTCATGAAATATTTTCTACTTTTATTTTTATTCTGAAAGATTTATTTACCAAAGCGGCAACCTATCTAACGGGACTGATGGAGGAGGGAAGGAGGAGGAGGAATCACGCTTTTTTTTAAGTGTCGCAATGTGTGGGCGCCCTTGAGTGCAGGAACTACGAAAAAGTGTTGAATTTTTACCGTTTTAAGTTGTTAGACAACATGGTTTTCTGTCGCTTGGGAACCTGCTTAAAGGCTACCGTGTAACAGTTGCCAAAACAACGTGCTACAAGCTCCGTTAAATGTATTGTTGTCGCCCATTTATTGTTATAAGGACAACTCAGGAAGCTTGGATTATACGTAGCTTTGATAGGGTGGCCCCACTCGGTGAACGCGTCTGAGCTATAGCACAGCTATTTCTCGTGGTAAGGTATACACGAGCGAGATTCAGTTAGTGACGTTTTTGCTCCCAAACCAATCCTCGAAGCAGACGACGCTTGGTTTTTCGAAACCAACAAAAAGGTTTTATTTTAACTAAGCCAGTAGTTTTTAACGAATTTAATGAATAATTATGAAATATCTGATCGCTCAATGTGCTGAACGTTAAATTACACATTATTAAAACAAAAGGATAAATTCTTACCAGATAACCCGAGACGAGAGTAGCTGACGTAGTTGCGTTGAAACCAAAACAATGGCATGCGTTTACGATGGTCGCTTGTGACGGTGCTCTCCTTCTGATAACAAACGTTGCGATTCTCAGCCGCATTGTCGATTGTGCTGGTAGGTTATTGCACTTTAAAACAATTTAAGCAATTGGAGCGGTCCGGCTTACGTTTGATGATGCGTACTCGTTCGGTTGTTAGTCCAATTTTGTGTTGATTCATAGGAAAAATCAAAAGCCAATGAAATGCAAGAATCGGTAAAATGGCGCGAAAAATGGGAGCAGAAACGTCAGACGCGTTTGAAGTATGCAAAGAAGCTACCAAATCTCGCACGGTTTCTCGCGGTATAGCGTAATAGTATAAGTGGGTCCACCCTATCAAAGCTACATCTAATCCAAGCTCCCTGGGACAACTCATAGTTGTCTATTGTTGTAGCCCTAAGTGCGTCGTTCTAGAACGGCATATCTTTTAACAATAGACGTAGCATCCGATGTAGCATTGTTATCGACTGTAGTAAATTCCGTATAACGAAGGCGTTTTTTTTTTTTTTAACGGAGGTACCTCTAAAACAAGTAAAACCATAAAAAAAACCTAAGGTTGTGTACTACTTGTAAATAACGCACATTTTAAGCAACACCCCTTCGTGAGGTTCGGCTCCGAAGTTACTTCATACCTTAAATCGTTTTTTCCTTGTTTACTAAATTTAAAGATGTACAAGCAACACTTACGCTGAACACCAGGAACCAGGCTTCGCTTAAAACCAGTGTTAGTGCAGCAGCTTACCCCAATTTTTCCTTGTTTCATTGAATTTAGGGATTTTCTCTTCTATGTGGAGTATTAGATCCTGCTGTCTATGCATTAACTCGCTTAAAGTTTTTGTGTCAGTTTGGTGTTAAGGTGTGTAAGATGCCGTTACACTGGCATCCGTCGACGTAAAATGGAATATGATAGAAGGTAGTAAATCGGCTTTCCTGTAGTCACAAGGTAATTATTCAGAACAAAGGAAATATTTACCTAGGGTATATGGTTACGTTGCTTTACTTTAAGTTGTCTTAACTTATGTCGATTTGAACTCACATCGCTTTAGGAGAAAGGTGGATAAATGGAAATTCAAGTTGGGGTGAGTTAGAACAACAACGGGCACGGGGTAGTTTCTACGAAGCCAATAATAGCATCAACCACCCTTCCCTGTTCCTAAGTCCCCATTCAGCTTGGTGGGCTTTCGACTTTTAGCGTACGCTCTTTTCAACCAATCATAGGAAAGCTGTCCTGAGAGCGAAATAGAAAATTGGTGTTAAATGGACACATGGAGTTTTTTAGCCCTTAAACTCTTACGTCGACGAGGTGGTTTGATATAAAACGACTTGAAAGTGGTTTTAGGTGGTTATGTGGACTTTCTTAAAACGCTATAAGCGCTAAATCGGTGTAAGTTAAGCGACTTGAGATATAGTGATGTAACGAAAGTCCATGTAAGCTCGGACAATGCCAAGAAAACAAGATGGTCCATAAATACTCAAGTATTGCATACAACTCGGTGAAAACATTTGAGCGTACACAGAAAAACGTTTAAAAATTTTACAGTTTCATAATTTTTTCCGTCTTCAGCTATTGTTTTAAGGTAACTTATTAATCATAATGAACATTTACCCTGCCCCTGCCTTGGATAGAATTTCCCCTCAACTTTTGGAGAGTATTTACCTCAGGGTTATTTTCCCCGGTGCATAGCTCACTACATCATTTTCCCCTGGAATATTAGGAGGTGGAATACTTTCCCCTGGGATTTCTACTCTATACTTCCCCGGGGGTTCAGCACAAAATCCCCGGGGTTTGACCACCTCGAATTTTCCCTTTCCTTCTCTTTTTCCCCTGATCATAGCTCACCTTTTTGCAACCCCAGGGTTTTTTCACTCAGGAAAAACGAAAACCCCAGACCATATCTCTCCACTGAGCTTGGTCACCGACAAACAAACCATAGATCGTGACAGTATGTCTCACTTAGAGCAAGTTAACTTTAACTTTAACTTTTATTAACCGTCTAATCGCCCAAGGCTGGGCATTACAAAACAGGAGGCATCAGAAAATACAAAAGGAAAAAATAATTAATAATCTAGGATAAACCGTAACAAGACAAATATTTTCAACTTACAAATATATATATATATATATTTTCAACTTATATATAATAATGCTATATCACAAAACACTAAATAATAATTTAGACCATTTTTAAATTCATAGTATGAGTGTATGAATACATGTAAATAAATTACAGTGGGTTTATATACTAGAAAAATAAGATTTAAGACATCATTTGGCCGAGCTGATTTTCATTTAACAATATACACAAGAATAGGATTAACTAGAGTAATAAAAAACAGTAAGATGTGGTGCCACAAGACTGATGTGTTTATCAAAACTGTTTTTAAAGCTATTAACGGATGGGGCCATTACAACCAACTCTAGTAGGCCATTCCAAATGCAGAGTAAACGTGAGAAAAAAGTATGCCGTGCCCATTCATGTTTATGGTATTGAAATTCAAGCTTGAGTTGATGACCCCGAGTAGCCTTGTATGTTTGTAGGTGGAGTTTATTTTTGAGAAGGGGCCCACCATAATTTAATTGCAAAATTTTGTACAGAGTAATAATACTTCCTCGAAAAAAGCGCCACCATAATGATGGGGCATTTAGTAGTTGTAGGCTGTTGTAGGCTGTAGGAAGTTGTATATCTGTATCGAATTTGCCCATATTAGCCAAGTGACTTCACCTTCGTGAATCGTCGGACTTTTACGGAAACATGGAGAATCAATGGCACAAAAATAAGGTTTAGGCCTATTTAATACGTAATGCCTACAC
Source organism: Lithobius niger (assembly GCA_023313725.1). NCBI lineage: Eukaryota > Metazoa > Arthropoda > Chilopoda > Lithobiomorpha > Lithobiidae > Lithobius > Lithobius niger. The sequence goes on from JAHWFP010197732.1 coordinate 12,967, forward strand.
CAAAGCAAACGAAATTACAGGTTGGATGACGAAATACAGACGGCGGCTAATATCGCTACAACAAATGCAGGAAAACATTGCAAATTCTAAACATCATAAAATCGTAAACATTGAAAGCATCGTAATCATGTACGTCATCATAAACATGGATGGAGCTAGCTTACTGTAAATTTTTTCTTAAACATTGACTGTTGATACTTCGTAAATGAATCTGATGTCGAATCTAGTAAGAATCGTTTTGTGGAAAGAAAACCAAAAGTGTCACACTGAATGGCCCTCGTCCTTTTATGAAATGTATAATTTTTTACATTTTAGAACTCAACTCTTTTGCAGCTAATTGAATCTGCATGGACAGATTAAACCTTGAAAGGAGTTTCGTGCTAAAACACACAAACTATCGCTTTCACAGAAGCGCTTGGGCTATTACGACTGAAAATTGAATGTACACTTTCTTAATGAAGTCTTTATAAACTCCTGCTATTAACCGATTATTTTGGTAATGACATTTTTTTTTATGTAATTAATTTTATTGCCGATAAATCATATTTCCTGTGGTTGACCGTTTGTACTCATTTCCAGGCTTTTGAAGTCCTAGAGGAGAGTCTTGCTTTCAACAATATATGCATCGCTGTTAAAGAGAAGTTAGTAAAGGATTCTGGCGTTGCTGGAGAAGCTGCGTATGACATCATAGTTCAAAAGCTATTGTCTAAGCCGCGAGCCCGAGGTAAGAAACTTTAAATGCTATTCAACTGTATCTAGACACACGCTAGTGTGTCGCCGCCAAGTAGATGATTTATTGTTGTTGGAGCATAATTGTTAGAGCGTCATTGTTAGAGTGTAATTGTTGTCAGATATGTATGGCGTTGGGGCCTTTTTACTCTCGTAATGAACTTGAACTCACTAGCAGACTGTGCCTGTTAACTGTAACGAGCTTATACATGATTTCAGCATGCTGGTGTAAATTCCGCATGCAGTAGAAATCGTTGGAAATCGTTGTAATCAGGTGTCTTGGGTCCAGTAACGAAGAATACCACAACATTAAAGTTTGGGTAGGTGTACTTTGTGGAGAAAACGTCCCCTCAATAACATAATAACGTTGATTTGTTTAACTGGCTAGCCAGCTAGCAACTACTACTAGCTAAGGTCAGAGCTCCCATGTTAATTCTCATAGGATATAAAAATACGTCTACAGACTGTTAGGAAAAATTTGCATATCTAAATTCTGGCACATAGGTAAAGAGTAATACTGGGGAGAGCCTTTTTTTTAAATGGGGGCGCAGCTAGAAGCACGTGGCCCTGAAGTGGCGTGTAAATGCAAAATTATTCTTGTAACAATTGTTAGTATTGTTATTTAATAGTCTGTTATAACATGCTTAAGTGTTAGCCTTGATTTACAGCTTCCAAAAGTGACAATTTTTACTGACTCCCTTGCAGGTATGAGGTTTCTTCGTGGGTGATTTGCATCCATGGATATCTCCCACCCAACTGTCACTGAGACTGGCTGGAAACTGTTTCTGGCCCACCAGGCTGGCTACCTGGTTGCATTCGAGTGGGTTAAAGCCCACTGCAATATCTTTGGTAATAAGTTGGCTGGCGATCTGGCTAAGAGAGGGGCCTCTCAGGTGAACCCCACTGTTGATTTTCTGGTTGGCCCTAAAGATCTCCAGCCAATCGTTATGCATCACAGCATTAGAGAGTGTAACGAGAGGTGGGTCACTGGCACCTCTGCCCGTTCCCTCTTCAGCATTCACCCGACTGTCTCCTCACCGAAACATCTGGACGCCTTATCGCATACAGAAGCAGGAATGTTATCGAGGAATGTTATGAATGAATGCTCCGCACAGGGCATGTTCAACTGCGTGCTCATCTTTTCCGGCTAGGGTGGGCTAGGACACCTTGTTGTGACTGTGGTGAATCTGATGAAACTGTTTTTCATTTTCTGTTTGAGTGCCCCCGTTGGGCTTTGCACCGCCACTTTGTGGTCGCTACCGGTTGTGACTCCTTGCCTGCACTTCTAGGAGTTCCCCCACACGTCCCCTGTGACAAGCTTATCATCCGTAAGGCTCTCGCTTTCTGTAAAATATCTGGAAGGTTCAGGGAGACTGTTTCCTGACTTCAACAATCCCAGCTTTGGCCTGCTTGCTCCCCTCCGTTACTACATGGTGGTTAAGGTATGCTGTAAGTAGTTAGCAGAAAGCGTAAGGGTGTAGTCTTTGGCTGGTCACAGAGGTAATATAGGTGTACCTGTAGTTGTGGTGCAGTCTCATGGTTGTAAATAGGGGTGATAAGAGTATTTTTGTGTTTATCCCAGTGGTCCCCCTGCTCCGTGTTCTCTGGTTTTCTGTTTACCAGGTGTTCCGGTTTAGGTTAAGGTAGCATTAGTTAGGCTAGCATGGGCGCACAGGTTTGTAGACTTCTACAGCTCAATAAACAAATCAATCAATCAATCAGTGTTTTATACGCGCACCGTTTGAGTACTTATGTACCGCAACGAGTCACTCGAGTTTTAGTTTTAACAAAATAACTATTCTTGCAATTATTTAACTGTTAGATTCGGGCCAGGGCCCTAATAAACCCAATCAATCAATCAACGCCATCGTAAATAAACTAACCTTGGTTGCTGGTTGGATACCGTTCAGTGAGTTTTTATTACGTGATATTTGAAAAGTAAATATTATGTGATCAGTGAATTTTATTAGGCCTTTGCTGTAAGGTTTGACCTCAGTCTCCCATGTTAAAGCCGAAATTTCGATGCTTAATTTCTCTGCTACCGTTTAATAGTTTCCACTAAAATTTAATATAGAAGCTTTGTTGGACTTGGTGAACACGTGTACCAACTTTTATTAATTTACGATTGGTCACTTTGGAGATCTGGACTTGAGCTGGAATCGTGAGTTTCATTTTTGGCTCTGACTTCTTCTTCTTTGGACATGTTTATACAATGGTCTCTACGGACTAAACCATTTGTCCTAGAAAGCTTGTTCTTAGCTCATTTGAAAGAGCTACTTCCGGAGATGTGCCCTGTTCTGGGGGTACTTTCGTCTGTCCTCTCTACAGGTCAAACTAGTTGTCATATACAGATGGTTCTTAGCTTATTTTACAGATATTGCTCTGTAGATGTGCCTTTTCCATAAGGCCTTTCCCAATTGATCAAGTGGTTCAGGGGTTAAGGAGCTCTAAACGACCAGATTGATTGTTTTACATTGTTTTAAACATTGTTATTATGCAGCAATGCCAATTAGCAAACGCCAGCTGCAAGACGTAGACTGAAGATTAAAAGGATTTGTTTCTATTAGCTAGCTGGACCCATGCATGATGCACGATGATTGAATATCCCAAACTTAACTTCTCCCGGTGATTTGTCGTGTTAGGAAAGTAACTGGCGGTGTCAATTTCTTTCCCCCTCCTCCCCTCTCGTACGCGTCTACCCGCCTCCGTGCCCTCAACACCCCCACACCGAACTGCATCCCCTGGCTGACTCTCCCAGTGTCTGTATCTCTCCAGCACCTTAGGTGTTAGGACATTCCCACGGATGTTTTGGTGTAGCCCCGGAAAAGTCATAATGAAGTTTGATTGAGGTCTAAAAAAAAACAATCACTGAGAAACCCAGCATTCAGTAAGCAAGTCAAGTCCGCTCATCCGCGAAAGTCAAAACGTCGACAATGGCACACTCCACAACAAAATGAGGTGCATTGTCGTTATATAATTTGTTGCAATTATAATTGTTGTTTATTTACGGAGTATGAACTGTCGCGCACGCAATGATTGTTGCTACTTGCTTTGAAACAATTCAGCTCAGCTCAGAATGCCTAAATCTACGAAGCAAATAAGCTATTTTATCGTTAATAGCTGCCAATTTCGAGGCCTTCGAAATTTAAAAAAAGTAGCTTAGTTGGTTTAAAACTGTACAGGTTTAGCTGAAACGCGTGGTCTTTCATTTTTCCCATCAAGTATGAACTGTTTTAGATGAAATTTTAAAATACATAACACGTGCACCAAGAATTGTTATGCACCGTAGCAAAGACTTCCCGCATGCACGAAGAATGAAAAACACGTTACTTTTAATTGTAACGGTAAACTTTAATTGTTGGCTGCTGCTGAACCTTGAGAGCTTACGTATTAATATAGTATATTATTAATATTATTACTAGAGGAAGCCCGTGCTATGAACGGCTGGTCTTGGATCCACCGTTTGCAACACTGGCACGGTTTGGTTGCTCATGTGTATGTCCTTGTTTCACCGAGTTAAGTTTCTTCATCCCAAGTTTGTACTCACTGGCCTACAAACGCTTTCATCGAATTAAGTTTGTTTAATCCAATTTTTGCGCGCACTGGCTAATAAACGCTGATTTCCGTTCGCTTCGCTCACTCAATCAGCGCAGCCCGTGACGCATCCCGTGACGTTTCAAAATTGGCACGTCAATGCATTTGCCAGCATCGTTGTGTGAAAAAAAATTGTGCTGGGTAATAATGTGGTTTTGGTTGCTGAAGTCCGATGTACGGACAGGTGGTGTTTAAATCTTTTGCCTGGCTGCTTCGACATTTTAATGAATTTATAATGAATGGTGTTGTAAATGAATTTAATACAAATTTTTCAAATCAAGTGACAAAGTTAAGAACAATAAACAACTATGAACATGAAATATATTTAAAAAAGGTACCTTCTGAAAGGAAGTAAAAAAAAGAAAAAGAAATAATAATGTGAAAGTAACAAAACCAACTAAGTACTTGGAAGAGGCAACTGAGAATGAAATAATACATATTATAACATAATTAAATAACACTCCTGCTACGGGTTTATATAAAATAAAAACTGAACATATAAAAAAATCAAAAGGAAATACTGCGAAAGTGATATGTAAGTTAATAAATACAATGATAAAACACGAAGTTTGGCCAGAACAGTTAAAAACTCAAATTATAAGACCATTATATAAAAAAAGGAAATAAAAAGGATTTAAACAACTATCAGCCTATTGCTCTGTTGTCAGTAATTGATAAAATCTTGAGAAAATTTGTTAAGAAAATATGGAATTTTTTGATAAAGATAAAAATTTAACATCACAATTCTGTGGCATTCCATTTTTGGCATTGTTGAGGTTAGTCCAAACATGGCTTGTCTATACATTCTCTTTGCTTGGACAGCGAAAACTACCTTCTGTATGGAAGACGGCTACCATCGTGCCTATCTACAAAAAGGGAAATGCATCCGATCCAAATAACTACCACCCAATAGCTCTCACCTCGGTTGCCTGTAAAGTCATGGAGTCAGTTATCCGTGAGGAGGTATTGGGTTTTTTGGGAAGCAAACGACTTGTGAAATCCTGATCAATTTGGCTTTTTGCCAAAGCGTTCCACCACGATGCAATTATTGTTAGCACTGGATAAATGGACTTCGGCACTTGATTTAGGTATTCCTACGGACGTCGTTTACTTCGACTTCCAGAAGGCTTTTGAATCCGTGGTGCACAGCAAACTGCAATTTAAATTGGCTGAAATTGGAATCTGTGGAACACTGTTGGCTTGGATCGCTGATTTCCTTTCTGGGCGAACGCACCGGGTCCTGGTTGCACAAGCTTTCTCATCATCACTCCCTACCATCAGTGGGGTTCCTCAGGGATCCGTACTAGGACCCTTGCTTTTTGTCATTTTTCTAAATGACTTAACAAATGCATGTACAACAACTGACAAACCAAAATTCAAATTCGCCGATGATCTGAAGATTGGTGATGAGGTTTTGGATGAAACTGGCTCCAAATTCCTTTCTTCCCAGATTGGCACAGTGATTGAGTGGTCGGAATGTTGGCAATTACCACTCGCTACATCAAAATGCTGTACGTTTCATGTTGGCCGACAGAACTTAAAACATTCGTACTATCTGGCTAATTGCAAGCTGAATTCAGTGCAATACATTAAAGAGCTGGGCATCAATTTCAACTTTGACCTTAAGTCATCCATCCACTGTAGGCTGATAACTACTTCAGCCTTTGCAGACTTGCAATTGTTAAGAGGTGTTTTGTGTCCTCGAATAGGCATACGTTGGTTTGGGCTTTCAAGGTATATGTGCGACCACTGCTGGAGTATGGGAGTCCAGTGTGGTCGCCTTACCTCCTTCAGGACATTGATAAGTTAGAATCTGTCCAACGGTATTTTACGCGTTCATTGCGTGGCCTGCGCAACAGTTCTCCTGGCCAACGTCTGAGGTTACTTGGCCTCGAACCACTTGAGTTGAGGCGCTTGAAGGCCGACCTACTGTTGACATTTAAAGTTCTTCATGGTCTGTTGCCTGTGGAATTGCCTTTTTTTGAGTTCTGACATTTTTTTTTTACAAGTCGGGTAGTGGCTCCTTGGAATTCCCTCTCCGAGGCTGCAGTCTCTGCTCCATCTCTGAGTGTCTTTCGGCGGGAGTTGAATTGTACTGACCTCTCGAGTTTTCTGAAAAGATCATATCTGTGATGCCGCATTGCACTTTAGTGGGACCAGTGTCAGAGGATGCCCCCGCAACCCTTCTGGATCCTTCCCCCCTAAATGGGGGAAAACCTTTATTATTATATTATATATTATTATTAAGAGTGGTTAGTCCACCCTAGCATTTAGGGGCAACAAGACGACACTAAGAACACCTCCTTGAGGCACACCCGTTTGTCTTGGAGAATGGTGTGCCTCAAGGAGGTGTTCTTAGTGTCGTCTTGTTTGCTATAGGGATCAACCCCATTGCTCAGCAAGCTGCTGTTCCCCAGTCATTGTTTGTCGATGACTTCGGCCTGCGCTTTCGGGCAGCTCGCAAGCAGACCTGCGAGCGGCAGCTACAGCTGGCAATTAACAAAGTCCAGACCTGGGCGGTAAGTAATGGTTTCCGGTTTTCTCCGGACAAGACTGTGTGCATCCACTTTTGCCGCCAACAAACACTGCACCCCGATCCTTGCCTGTACTTGGGACAGGCACAAATTCCTGTTGTCCCACAGGCACGTTTCCTGGGTCTGGTGTTCGATTCCAGGTTGTCTTGGCTTCCACACTTACGTCAGCTTAAAGACAAGGCTTTGCGGGCGCTTAACATCTTGCGGGTCCTGTCGGGCACTTCATGGGGTGCCGATCACGCTGCCATGTTGCACCTCTACCGAGCCCTTGTCCGCAGCAAACTTGATTATGCGTGTGTGGTCTATGATTCGGCTAGTGACTCCACTCTCCGGATGTTGGACACTGTGCATCACAGTGGCCTGCGTGTGGCGACTGGGGCTTTTCGAACTTCTCCAGTGGTCAGCCTCTATGCTGAGGCCTCGGAGCCACCTTTGGCCATTCGTCGGCGACAGCTTGCCATTCAGTATGCTGTGCGTTTGCGTGCTGTGCAATCCAGTCCTGCTTGGTCCATGGTTTTTGGGCAGAGACTTGCGAGTCGGTAGACGCAGGGTGGGTAAGGGTGATTTCCGCGATAGGCTCCAGCAGTCCTGTCAGGAGATAGCCTTTGAAATGCCCTGCGTCTTGAGGCTGGGGAGAATTCCAGTTGCCCCTTGGCTTGTCCCAGGTGGCAGTTTCATTTTTGCTCTGGCGTCCCTCCCGAAGGGTTCCACTCTACCAGCAAGGTACTTACAGGAGTTCCGGCGGCTGAGTTCTCAGTACGCCGGTTATCAGCACCTGTTTACTGATGGGTCGAAGTCCGACGTTGGCGTGGCGTGTGCTTGTGTGTGTAAGGGTGTAACGGTTGCCCATCGCCTTCCATCAGGCTATTCTGTGTTCTCTGCAGAGCTTTTGGCTCTTGGTTTGGCGGTGGAATGGATCCTTGACCTTCAGGGCACGCATTTCATTGTCTTTAGTGATTCCATGAGTGCCCTGGAGTCCTTGGCGAATTACAATCCTCGGAACCCCTTGACACAACGTGTCCAAGCTTTGCTTTCCCGCTTGCCTGGCCAGCGGAAAACCGTGCTTTTCTGCTGGATCCCGGGCCATGTTGGGATAGCAGGGAATGAACAAGCTGATTCTGCTGCGAAAGGGGCCCTTTCTGGCCCTCTCGGTAGGGATCTCAGCCTTGTTCCCTCAGATGCCTTTCCAACTCTGCGTCTGAGGTTACACGCTTTTTGGCAAACCTTGTGGGACAGACACGACGGTAATAAGTTACGGGCCATTAAAGGCACTGTCGAGGTGTGGCACTCGGCGTGTCGCCGCAGTCGCCGTGAGGAGGTTGTGTTGGCCCGTTTGCGACTTGGGCACACCCGACTTACTCACTGTTTCCTTTTGCGGGGGGTTGACCCTCCTGAATGTTCTTGGTGTCGTCGGCCACTTACGGTCCGGCACTTACTTGTTGATTGTCGCCATCTTGATGATGTTCGTCGTCGGTTCCATCTTCCGCATGACATTGCGCGTCAGTTGGGCGATAAGTCTGTCCTCCTGCCCGGTGTTTTTCAGTTTTTGCAGGAGGTACAGATGTATGACAAGATTTAGATTAGGGGTTTGAATAACATCTCTGTAATGTGTGGTGCAGTGGCAACCTGGACCACTGCACTGTGACTGAGGTTGGCGCTAATGACCAAGTTGTCGACGCGCCATTAAGCCTCAATCCCCCCCCCTAGCATTTTCTAGCTTATTTTGTATATGTCCGTTGGAGGTAAGTCCACAAACAGTCATCTAGTTTGACAGACGGAACTAAGTCCAACATACCTCCTTTTGTTCCAAAAATGGACTTAAGTTCTTTTGTCAAAACGCCACAGAATTTGGATACAGAAAAAAAAGGGGCACAAATGATTTATTGTCGGAAATTAATGGTCTAGATTTATAAAAGGCTTTTAATACTTTCGATAAGAAAATTTCATTAAGGAAATTGTATAATTTAGGCTTGAGAGGAAAAATTTATAATTTAATAAAAAGCTATTTACAGGATAGAAAAACTGTTGTTCAAGTAAAAGAAAAAATTAGCTACTCTATTTTAAGTAAATATGGAATACCGCAAGGCTCGGTACTTGGACTTCTCTTGTACTTAATTTACACAAGTGATATTGCAGAAATTATAGAGAAAACCAACATTTTTATGTTTGCTGATGATACAGTGTTAATATCTATAAATAATAATTATTGTGAAATGATAGAAAATTTGCAACATGACTTTAATGTAATAAATGATTACTACATAGAAAATGAACTATTTATAAGTAAAGAAAAAACACTACAAATGGATATTACTGTTCCTAAAATGAAAATAAAAAAAATAGGGAGAAAAAAGAAGAAAATGGTTTTTGATGCGTGGGTATCAAGTATAATTAGATATGGTATTGAGATACATGGACATGCATCAGAATACTTATTGGAAAGATTGCAGAAAATACAGAACAAATTAATAAAAATTTTGTTTGGGAATAAAAATAATGAAGTACAAACAGAAACACTTTTTAAACAAAATAAAATTATGAAATAAGACAAATTAAAACTTTGGTCGTATTAATAAAATATTATTTTGATAATAGATTTAAAATAAGATCTTCCAGTTTAATCAAAACAAGAACTACAAAAGATAGTTTTAAATTACCAGCTTGGAAAAATTTATACGGTAAAAGAAAACGAGAATATTTCACACCTAATATTTTTAATGATATTCCATAAATATTAAGAATACAAGACAATTTACTTAACAATTAAAAAATAATAATATTTAAAGCTTTTGCAAATAACGTTAAAATTGTTAACAAGTTACTTCTGTTGTGTAGTGTTGAATGTTGAATGTTTTAAAATCAATTACACTGTGATCATCCACATGGGGAAGAAAGTTATACTGTGGTGCGATTTATTATTTATTTATTATTTTTTTATTTATTTTTATTTTTTTTTATTACTTTTGTAATTGTCTTGAAATTTACACAAACTGTTGTATAAACAGTTTCGTGGGTTACTACTGTAACTAACTGAAATAAAATTATTATTATTATTGTTATTAATTATTATTAGTATTAACACTGGCGATAGCTAGTGTTAGTAAGGGTCTCAAAGTCAAAACCTAGAAGGAACACGGACAAGCATTGACAGTCAGGGTCTCTTTCCAGCAAAACTAACAAACTATTAATTTCTCCGTTATTATTCAACATATTTCGACCAAACTTGGCCAGATAGTAGATAGGTATGGAAGGTATGTTTATACCAACTTTTATGCAAGTCTGTGTAAGAGTAAATGTAGGGATCCACACGTAAATTTGAAAACTGTTCACCTGTTGTTGTTCTTCTTCTTGTGTGACATGGTTTCAGAAAAAAACTACTGCACCTACCAAAAATCTGAAACATGATCTAAGCCAGAAATTTCCTTGGGCTTCATCTTCACAGAGACCACTTCTTCTATTGGTCGAGCCATTCCGGAGTTACGGGTTCCTGGACGATCATTTTGATTGTTTTACATTGTTTTAACCATTGTAATTAGGGAACAGTGCGATTCAGCAAACTCCAGATCCATTCTTCGTTCACGTGTTATGTCTTTAATAAAAAATTGATTGTTGAAGGGCTTCGGGCAGATGACCAGGAGTGGTTAACGCTCGTTAAACCCTTTGAAACCCTTTGAAAGAATCTGTGTTTCAGCTAAACGCATGTAAATGTAACCAACTAAGCTACGTTGGTAATTTCGAGGCATGGCAGCTTGAACGATAGAATGGCGTATTTATTTCCTAGATGCAGGCTTTCAGAGTTGAGTTGAATTGTTTCAAAGTGACCAGCAACAATCGACTGCATGCATAAAACTTTGTAGTGCGACGCAATAGCTGTAAAAAAGGTACACGTATTACAAACAAAAACGTCAAGTAAGCCGTACAATAGGGGTTATATAATTGAAGTTACAGTTTACTTGTTAAAATCTACACGGATAAAAGTTGATAATTTTTAATTGAAATAATCAAATGTCAAAATGTAACTTCAATCATATAACCCCTTTTCTATGGCTCACTTGACGTGTTTGTTTGTAATATATATTTCGCTTGTGAGCAAACTTAGTGATGATGAGGGTCAAAGGGTTTTAACGAGCTATAACCGCACCCGGTCATCTGCCCGAAGGCTCTAATGATGATGAGGGATCATGATTAAACAAACAAAGTTTTAATAATGCTGGCTATTACTCTGGAACAATCAGCAAGAGGGCGAGCGGGTTCATTCTTGCCACGGCAGCAAAGCAAAAGGACGAGCGGCCGACAATGAGAACGGATATGCGCTCTAACAATTAGAAACAAACACTATTACTTCAATAATGCTGACTATTAGAGCCAGTTGAATCAGCGGGAATCAGTTAGACCGGCCTATGTTACGCCGGGGGACAACTATTTATCTACCCAAAACCAAAAATGGTAGAAACACCCGCCAAGTTTCCAAACACGGTCGGCAGGTCTATCCTAATAGCCAAGTTAATCACACCGACTAATAGTTCGAAAGTTAAGTGAAAACTTGAAGATTGCTACTCGGTGTAGCAATCTTCAAGTTTTCATTTAACATCCAAAGTATTATTGGGTGCGATTAACTTGGCTAACAGGATTGACCTTGGCGGCTTTTTCCTCGTTGAATGATATCACTACCTTCAAAGGCCGACGTTTTTGGAAACTTGGCTGGTTTTTCAACGAGTTTTGGTTTTGTGTGTATATCACAACTTTCATAGGACTGTTAACGTTGATAAGGTTACACCATCTGCTTAAGGTGGCAAAGGTGTATTGATTTTGTAAAATTTTTTTTTTACGTTTTTTATTTTTTTATTAGTAATTATGCACCATTTATTTCTCTTGCTTTCTGTGAAAACCGCTTGTCAATACATATTTTACTTTTTTATTTATTAATTTTTTTTTAACATATGAATTCGTGAAGTTTGGTCGGAAGTATGACCGGAAGTTACAAAGGATTTGGTCTTGAGTCACTTATAATAGGAGCAAAGCGATAATTTTTGATGCCACAATAAACTGCAAGACGGTGTACTATTGTTAGTGGTTTCTGGATGATCTGGTACGTGATTTCGTCACCAGAGGGTGTTCAGAACTGAAAATGGCGGCCTCCACGAGTTAGTGCACGCCTTTATGCTTGCTGTTTTCGTACATTGTGGACAGTTTTTTTTACAAATTACATGGAGAAAAACACGGAAAACAATGCCTAAGCGTAGCTGCTGCTCAAACTGTGAGCCATTTTAATGATGGAGTCTCGACAGTAAGCAATATTTTGGCTGCAATGTACATTCCATTAGGTGAAAATACT
>JAHWFP010197732.1:25558-40187 GCA_023313725.1 Lithobius niger
AGAATGGCGTATTTATTTCCTAGATGCAGGCTTTCAGAGTTGAGTTGAATTGTTTCAAAGTGACCAGCAACAATCGACTGCATGCATAAAACTTTGTAGTGCGACGCAATAGCTGTAAAAAAGGTACACGTATTACAAACAAACACGTCAAGTGAGCCATAGAAAAGGGGTTATATGATTGAAGTTACATTTTGACATTTGATTATTTCAATTAAAAATTATCAACTTTTATCCGTGTAGATTTTAACAAGTAAACTGTAACTTCAATTATATAACCCCTATTGTACGGCTTACTTGACGTTTTTGTTTGTAATATATATTTCGCTTGTGAGCAAACTTAGTGATGATGAGGGTCAAAGGGTTTTAACGAGCTATAACCGCACCCGGTCATCTGCCCGAAGGCTCTAATGATGATGAGGGATCATGATTAAACAAACAAAGTTTCAATAATGCTGGCTATTACTCTGGAACAATCAGCAAGAGGGCGAGCGGGTTCATTCTTGCCACGGCAGCAAAGCAAAAGGACGAGCGGCCGACAATGAGAACGGATATGCGCTCTAACAATTAGAAACAAACACTATTACTTCAATAATGCTGACTATTAGAGCCAGTTGAATCAGCGGGAATCAGTTAGACCGGCCTATGTTACGCCGGGGGACAACTATTTATCTACCCAAAACCAAAAATGGTAGAAACACCCGCCAAGTTTCCAAACACGGTCGGCAGGTCTATCCTAATAGCCAAGTTAATCACACCGACTAATAGTTCGAAAGTTAAGTGAAAACTTGAAGATTGCTACTCGGTGTAGCAATCTTCAAGTTTTCATTTAACATCCAAAGTATTATTGGGTGCGATTAACTTGGCTAACAGGATTGACCTTGGCGGCTTTTTCCTCGTTGAATGATATCACTACCTTCAAAGGCCGACGTTTTTGGAAACTTGGCGGGTTTTTCAACGAGTTTTGGTTTTGGGTGTATATCACAACTTTCATAGGACTGTTAACGTTGATAAGGTTACACCATCTGCTTAAGGTGGCAAAGGTGTATTGATTTTGTAAAATTTTTTTTTTACGTTTTTTATTTTTTTATTAGTAATTATGCACCATTTATTTCTCTTGCTTTCTGTGAAAACCGCTTGTCAATACATATTTTACTTTTTTATTTATTAATTTTTTTTTAACATATGAATTCGTGAAGTTTGGTCGGAAGTATGACCGGAAGTTACAAAGGATTTGGTCTTGAGTCACTTATAATAGGAGCAAAGCGATAATTTTTGATGCCACAATAAACTGCAAGACGGTGTACTATTGTTAGTGGTTTCTGGATGATCTGGTACGTGATTTCGTCACCAGAGGGTGTTCAGAACTGAAAATGGCGGCCTCCACGAGTTAGTGCACGCCTTTATGCTTGCTGTTTTCGTACATTGTGGACAGTTTTTTTTACAAATTACATGGAGAAAAACACGGAAAACAATGCCTAAGCGTAGCTGCTGCTCAAACTGTGAGCCATTTTAATGATGGAGTCTCGACAGTAAGCAATATTTTGGCTGCAATGTACATTCCATTAGGTGAAAATACTGAGAGAGCGCTGCATAAACGGGATGCAAATAGGCTGTACCACAGTTCAAAAAAGTCATGTAAAACCACTAAAAAGAGAAGGAAATGCCTAAGAACAATAACAAAAGGGTTTGAAGACTCCAGAATTGAACAAGCAGGTCATATTTATGGTTGTGGTGATTTTTAAGGTTGAAATCATCTGTAAATTACAACTATACCAACTTTAACCTCGATTTTCCAAAAATTGCATGTTTTTGCTAAAATATGAAAGTTTTTCATGCATAACTCCTTCAATATTACTTCAACTTCTTTGAAATTTTGAAGGTAGCCACGTCAAATATGTGTGAGGGTCACATACTAACAGAAAGTATATCAAATCATAAGAAGTTCCTTTTTCTTTATAAAGGTGCATATTATTTATGTTAATTTAATAAAAAAAAATAATAAAAAAAATACTTCCACTAATTTTAGGAAAAAGATCCTAGTAAGTGGCCCTCTCTATAGTTTTTGTGACAATTCGGTGTTTAGTTTAAATTAAAATGTTAATTAGAATGGGAGTTATCACTGATTTCCTTATAGGCCTAATTTGCATAATTTGCATACTTTATGCTAATTAGCCGGTTTGTATGACTCGAATTGAAAAAGTTTCCTACAAAAAATGTTTGTAATAATGATTGGTATAATACCACCAATTTTCGTAATACTCACTATAAATTAAAAAAAAAAAGTTGAATTGCCCCTTTGCCACCTTAAGTTGCTTCAATCCCATTTTTGCACTCACGGGCTAACAATCGCTAATTTCGTTCGCTTAGCTTACTCAATCAGCACACCCCTTCAGTTGGTTCGATTATCCCTGCACCTTCCCGTTAATTTTTCAAGATTTCGTTCACATTTAGTTATGCAGAAACCCTCGAAGTCGCTGTTACTAAAACAGCAGAACGCGAAGCATTTTATTTTTTGGGTTATTAACAAAATCCCATTAGCTTGTGGATGCTCGTATTCTTGAGTAACCATCGTCTAACGTGCATCCCTTTATTCTTACGCAATCCATGGCAACGTTAATGTTTCTTTATTTTGTCCTTCGTTACAGTTCAGTTTTTCGTTCATCCAGGCTTTTACAATAAATCTAAGGAACAGTATTGATTGTTCAAGCCATGGTTGCTTAAAATCTTTGGTTGCAACTTGGAAAAGAAACAAAATTTAAATTCGCTTGTGGCTAATTTCAAAACCCTCCCAGGCATTTGTCCTGACCCCTACAACCCGCAAACCAACAAAAGGACCATGCTCATATCACCATGCATCCGTGTGCAAAAGTTCAGCTTCGTAGGCCTTCTCAATTTTGCACTAGCCACTCCTAGTCTAGAAGTCTTGAATATGAAATCTTCAAAAGTGGTGTATTTATCAATAGGATGAACAGAAAGGACACAACTTGATTAGAACATGCTGAAAAAATGTGCCCCGAAGTAGGCGAGTGTGCAACCTATATTATACACTAAATTATTCTAACAATAATTTTGAAAATTGGGATATGGTTTTAATTTTATTTACATGTCTAATGGTTGAATACAGCAGTAAGGTTTCACGTGGACTAAACAGTACAGGAACACTGCGGTATGTGAAACCTTACAGAAAAGTTTATTTGTGTTACTTTGCTGTTTTGACTTCGAATCGGTTAAACCTTACCTTAAACATCAAACGAGCTCGTTTTCGTCTTATATAGTATAGTATAGTTACTTGAATACACAACGGTAGCTAAACTATGGAAGTTGCAACAAAAAAGAGACTGGGATCTATCATTGCCAGGAAAATTTGAAACACAACGAAACATAACTTACAGAACTCGTGAAATCGACTAACGCAGAGATTCTAAAAACGAAATTCAACACTACTGACTGGCACAATGCGGAATGTTAATCAAAATTCTTGAAAAGCTTGCTGCTTACCTACCTTGCACGTGCAATTATGCAACCTGATACATGCAAGGTGGCTCTTCTGCGCTGCACACCTTCAAAGCTCGGCGATGCACTGCACACACTGATTGATTTTTGTGCCCCGAAGGTACGACTTAGTTTTGATGGAAAGAATTGTGCCCTGAAGGTATGACTTAGTTCACACACACACAAAGAAGTCGGTGCGCCCTGAAGGTGTGTCTTAGTCCTCCTAAGATGCTGTAGTTGCGCTCCGAAGGTGCGTCTTAGTCCAAGCTTTCCACAGTGTTCAACTTGCCTCCGCGACGGTCTGCGAGGATGCTGCTGCTGTCGAGGTGAGAATCCAGGTTGATGATTCCGTCATTGGAATCTGTTGAGACACTTGTCAATAACTAACCACCGTTTCTGGACTTATGAACTTATCTTACGACATGCTTTGAATTTTAATCCTTTAGCTGCCATGTTGTTGTCGTCTTGAAGTGGTCCAAATGAAACCCCTCCTGCATTGAATTGTGCTCGTATGGCCTGCGTTCCAACCATCGTCTTTTCTCGTTGCTCCCCTCTCTCCACAAACGTTGACTTTCTCGTTAGTTCTCCCCTCCTCGTGCCGCAATCCTTCTGAAACATTTGTGCTACTCTACTGACTTCCCGTGTTTCCTTCCCAGTCCTCCTTCTCGAGTCCTGAGAATGGCAGCTAGCTGAATAAAAGCACGTAGACCTGCAGATGAGCTGGTGTCCTCGTCTGTCGTCCGCCTCTGGGTCGCGTCTTCGGACGGTCCCCCTCGCCTGCTGAGCCTGAATCTGCCTAGTCGTCGTCTTCTCGGCAATCTGGAAGAGCGATGGGTTTGTCGTCTTCTCTTCCTCCGTCATTCTCCTGACTGTCTTCTCCAGCTGTTGTCGGCGGTGGTGGCTCCCTTTTCTTCATTGACACTGGATCCCAGTAAGGCTCCTTTTCTCATGCATTCATCATCTTCTTCATATCCGGTAGGTTACTGGTAGGGCCCCTTGAAGACAAGTTCAAGCTTTCTTGCCATGCCTTTATCCACATTTGACAGAACATGGTTCCGGACTTTTACGAGATCACCGGGCTTGAATTCTTGCTGGCGATGCCTCTGATCATAAGAGATCTTGGTGGACCTGACTGCTTCAGTCAGATGAGACGTGACGAGGTCGTACGTTTTCTCCACCACTGCTCTCATGGCTTTTGCGTGTTCCTGTGTAGTTCTTGGTGTTGAGACTTCTGGTCAGCAGATGATCTTTAACGGTGTCAGTGGGTCTCGGAGATGTATGAGATAGTATGGCGTCTCGCCGGTGCTAATGTGCGGAGAAGTGTTTATCGCATACTGCAACGTTGGTAAAAGCGACCCCAAGTTATCTCATTCTCCTGGAGGATAGCTCTAAGGCTACCCTTCATGGTAAGGTGCGCGCGTTATGTGGCGTTAGATTGCAGATGATATGCAGTCATACGATGATGCTTTACCCCCGTCAGTTCCAAGAGATTCGTGAAAACTTTCGAGATGAAGGCTGCTCCGTTATCCAAAACCAGGATCTGTGGAGGTCCGTAAACGTTGAGAATGACTTCTTTGAACTTCCTAGCCGCAGTCTTGGTTGGTATTAGCCAAACATGCTTCGTGAAATAATCCATGATGGTCATGATCAGCTAGTGGTGGTGGTTGGACTCTGGCAGTGGCCTGACGAAATAGATGCCCATCATGTGAAATGGATAGCTTGGGATCACTGGCTGCATGTTCCCGATGCATTGGTGCATGGCATCGGATAAATATCAGTCTTGATCCACGAGTTCAGATAGCGTTATCCAATACCGGACGAAAGCCTCCTCCATTCTTTTTCCGTTTTAGAAAAAAAGGTGAGCCCCACTGGCTATCTGATGGTTCGATTCGATCTGATGCAAGCAAGTCATTGAACATTTTATCAATCTCCTTCTTGAGCGCTGGTAATGTGGAGTAGACTCTTTGCGAAAGCGGCTTGGCATCATAGAGTGCTCATAGTCCTTCAGTCTGCCTGGCTTTCCTGGAAAAATGTCTTTATTTTGCTCTAGGAGCCAATCAAGATATTCAAACTCTCCTTTTGTCAGTTGGTTCAGTTTTTGTTGACCTTCTTCCGTTTGGCTGAACAAGCTGAGTTCTGTACCGGCGTTCCAGGATTCGCTGCCTGAGCTGAAAGTGGATACGAGTGCTTTAGATCACCATCGAAGTTGCCAATGAGGTTCGCGTAGTCGATGTGGAGCTTGACTTTGTGAGTGTAGTCGTACCTCAGGCTGCAGTTGATGGCGACGTCATCTATGACTGTAAACTCCATATTCAGATGTCTACCATGTGTGACGATTGGACTGGTGATTTTCCCTGCAGGTTGACTCCCTGTTTGGCCGTTGGCAAGGCTTGGCATTGGTCCTGAGTAGGTCTGAATATGCTTTGCTGCATCCGGAAAAAGTCCCATAAGGCAATCCGTCCTGATGTGGCTGGCGGATGAACCTGAGTCCAACCCTGCAAAAAAGCCTTGTCCAAAAACGACAACGTGAATCGATGGCATGTTTTCTGGAGGTACGAGATGGAGCATCTGCTGCTGAGGTTGGTGTCTTGGTCTCTTTGGCATGTTGCAAAATCTGGCGATGTGGCCAATCTCGTTACAATTATAATATGTGGCGCTCCTGTGCCAATGTTTTTGACTTCTCTGTCTTTGATTATCATCTGGCGATGCTGTGTTGTGCTGCGGCGCTTTTGATGCTAAAGGTTCGGCTTGGTTGTCTGAAGCTGTGGCTGAAGGTGCAGCTAAGGCGGGAAAAAAGGCTTGGAAGTTCGGATTTAGGCTTGCAACTCCTTTCGGCGAAGTCTCTTGTTGTGACTGCCTTTCACTGGTATCAAATTGTCGAGGTGGCGGCACAGACAAGATCGTGCGTGGAGGCACAACATGGCGAGGAGTTGCGGTGGTAGCTGGGAGAAGCTGCTGTTCCTGTGGTTGCGAAGCTTGCTGTGTAGAGTTCAAAACCGGTGTGAGTTGCTCGACATCAAGGCATCAATTGCTCTGCTTGTAGGCCTTGGCAATCTTATGTAATTCGGCAGTTCTCTTATGTAAATCTTATGTAATTTGGCAGTTCCTCTAATACTTCCAGAAGCTCGTCTGTCAATTTAACTCTTAACATTGCCAGTTGTATTCTTAACGATTTGCTCATTTGGCCAATAATAAGATCAGCTTCTTCTTTGGGCTGTAAGTTAAATGACAGTTTGTTGATCTGGTGAAGCATTCTTAGGACAAACACTGCAGGTGCTTCTTGTTGCTGTTGCCTAGTGCTGTCGATTCTGGCAAATCTCTCTGAATCTGTCATTTTCTTTTTGAACTTTTTCTGTAGGGCAGCTTTTATTTCCTCCCATGTTTGTGGTTTTACCTTTAAGGAACCCCACCAATGCCTATATTGACCTTGCATGCAGCATCCCATAATGGTGTGCAAATCCTTAGTCAATAACAAGTTACCAGTTGTTTGCATAGTAGTGTCGTCCAACCAGACTGACAAATTCGTGTTGTCATTCAGCCTACATACACTAAACGATTTTGCTGTCATTACATTTGCCAGACTGTTTAGCCATAGATTAGAAAGTTAACTAGATATACCGTCTTACTTCTTCCCGTCCTACGCGGAGCTCTGGCGGTAGTTGCGGCTACTAATACCTCTGGTAATGCTCTGCCTTCTGCTGCTTCGAAAGCAAAAGCATTAGCAGATGTATTAGTAGCCGCAACTACCGCCAGAGCTCCGCGTAGTACGGGAAGAGGTAAGACGGTATATCTAGTTAACTTTCTAATCTATGGTTTAGCCAAGATGGGTTTTCATTGGATCCAGTCAACTGTGGGTTTTACTGGACTGAAACATTTTTATCTTGACTGAAATCCCCTAAAATAATCACCAAAAATTGCAACTGAGTTCTGCCTGGTTTTTGTCTGGTCGAAATTCGGCAAAATACTGACACTTGAGTAGCTGGGTGTCGCCATTGAGGCATTGCGGTTTTGAGTTTCGCTAACAATTTCGCTGGAGTTTGCCTTTCAATCGCCACTGCCAAGGGAGCTACATAATTTTAGTGCTGCATTCGTTCTAATAACTTTTCATATTAGTCTCTTACATCATTTAATTCAAGTTATTGCCCATAATTTTGTTGTTTCAACTCTTTATTTTGTTCAGTGATAGCACTCAAATCAACATCTGCGCTACGCACATTTGAAATATCGATCGCGAGGTTCGTGCTGCCATCTAGTAGCAGAAACGCTAATTGATTCTGGTTTTGGGAATCGCTATTTACCGGATCGTTCATCATTGCGAAAAATCGAGTTTGAGAAACGTTAGCTGACGTTTGCAATTTGACCCAATAACTGATCGAAATTACATTAAAACTCGAATTCATCATCAAATAATGCCAAAAACAGTTTTCTGAATTTCGAGAAAAGCAAAATGGCGACGATTTCCCTTGTTTTTGCTAAGCGCTCATGCTACAACTCCTACAAAAGTTTGAGCAAGGATGCAATACATCATCAGAATTTGCGTAGTTACAACAAAAGATGGCACTGGTTGCCTGTGGCGGAATTCGAAATAACGGTCTTAGGCACGGAAATTTGCGTTGAACTTTGAAATAAACATAAACTGTCAATTATGTTCGATTCAGGTGTCGACTTTAGACTTCGTGTTTGCAAAATCAGATTAGGTCATTCAGGTTGGGGATCTCTATTTCTTAATTCCTGAAAACATCGTACATAGGACACGCAATGCTTGCTTACCGCTCCTCTTCCAAAGATCGTCGATTTTATCAATTTCAGA
This sequence comes from Lithobius niger, assembly GCA_023313725.1. Taxonomy (NCBI): domain Eukaryota; kingdom Metazoa; phylum Arthropoda; class Chilopoda; order Lithobiomorpha; family Lithobiidae; genus Lithobius; species Lithobius niger. Next base: position 33,861 of record JAHWFP010197732.1, read on the forward strand.
CTTGCAAATAATTTTCCCCAATTTTCCCCAACAATAATTTTCTCCAATTCTCCAATAATTCAAGAGTTCGTTTCTTTTTTACTTCTTCCCTAGCAACTAAGTTTGGACCCACCAAAACGAACTGAGCAAGCCCACCTGTTTTTGCATAGTCATTGTCTAGGACGCACGGCTTTCATTATCTTGGCGGCATGGCACGCAATTTTACCGATCATCGATCGCTGCATTCAACGTTCGATTTCTTCATATTTATCATCTTCCATCTTCTGTTCACGGCACCAACTCTTTTGCCAGGGTCGGCTGATCGTTCCCCTTCAGCCTTCCCAACACAAAGAACAGGTCCAGAGTTCTCTTTGTTCAAACTTGGTCTTTACTATGATAGCAAACCAATTACAATTGAAAGAGGTCATGTTCTCTGTCTCTTTGCTCGAAGCAAACTGCGTTGGCACGTGGGCATGTCGGCGTCTGGGAAAGGTCAGCTGGGTGGGAAATGGTGCGCTTGGCGCAGCTCGCCATTCTCACAATACTCTTAAAATACCTCCAGACAAAAAAGGAAGAGGTAACGATAGACCGTGGGATTCTCTGTATTCACAGACTTATGAAAGTTGTGATATCCACCCAAAACCAAAACTGGTATTAGTGAAGCCGCCAAGTATCAATATTCTAGTTTTCATTTAACTTTCGAACTATTAGTATGTGCGATTAACTTGACCAATAGGATTAAACTTGGTAGCCTTTCCCTGGTTGAATGATAACACTACTTTGAAAAGCAAGCCGTTTTTTGAAACTTGGCAGCTTCTCTTATACCAGTATTGGTTTTAGGTGGATAGTATTAATTTCAATACCGTTTAAAATTATTGCATAATTTCCTGATGAAACAAGGAATGCTTCATTGGTGAAACACATTAGCAATGCAATACTTACTATTCGACTTTTACAGTCTCTGTATGTTAATTTGTTCATCCAGGGATGTGCTATTAAACCGTTTTTCAGATCGGAACATACAGTTTAAGCATATATGGACATTGGTGATGCAGACGTTCGCTACCTTATCAAGCACAGGAATTTTTTGGAATTCTTAACACATCACCACACTAATTTGCGAACAGCTCCACTAACATTGAAATTGGCAATGGGGCAGGACTCACTTTCTACTATTTCAACTAGTTCGATTTTGGGCATCGAGAACTGAGAGAAGAATATGCTTTTAAGGAACTTTGATACAATCACTGCACTTAATCAAGAAAAAATATAACTTTTCTAAGACTTAGAAGATATATTGAAGACACTGAAGTAGTTAATCGGTTACTTCACTTACCGTGTGGCCAAGTTGGGGCTTCTGAGTATTGGCCTTCTTGAAATTTGTATGTCCGATTCGTGATGACGTCACCTGTTCCGTGATTAATGTGGGAAGTGGATTTACCGTTCCCGCAAATGAGTAGCCTTAGCAATGTTTTCCTGATGCTCAGGTTACTATAAACTCAGTGGTTATACGCTATTCAACAAAATACTGTGTTTTGTAACAATACCTTTGTGTTAGGAAGGGCTGCGTGCTAAAAGAAACGTTCTGTGACGTTGTCTGGTAATAGCCTCTTCTCTGTTCGCTTTTGATTGTGTGATAACCGACGGGTTTTTTTCCCCGCTTTGAATCTGGACTTTAATAGGCATGTTGCCTACAGATGATTGATGTTAAGTGTACTCCCAATGATGTAAGCGATCTGTCCTCAAGTTGTCCGGGGAGATTGGACTGATTTTTATGGCCAAATGTAAGTTGTCTTTTATCGTTCCGAAGACGTCCGGCTATGATACTGCCCTATATCCATGGCGCCATGACTATAGAAAATGTATGATTTTCCCCCTTCCGAGAATAAAACCCAACATCGCTGTAACCAAGCTTTCAACTCTTCTTTCACCTGGGCATCAATCCACGGATACTCTGGTGGGGACATTTTTTATGAACTTTGGGACATTTTTTATGAACTTTTTTATGAAGCAGGGAAAATATTGTCTTCTTCTAGGCCTACCGCAATTCCGTCGCCCCACAGTTTTGGTAGCATTTCTGGTTCTTTTGTTGACCTAGTGTTAAGGAAGCTGATTATTTGGTTGCCTTTGGACAGAAAAACTGTGGCGAAAATCCGACAAAATAAAGAACGACAACGGCTTCGTAGACCCTTGACCCGCACCCCAACCCTTTCACACGTCTTGACCACAAGAGTTATCCACGCCTAAGAGACTTTCTATCAAAAACCGCACCTTTTTACGAATTACCACCGAGTTTTGGGCATTTTACGTGGCCTAAACTATGGTTAGGTCTAACTTCGGACCAACTTTGACACAAGTCCCTGACGTGATCAAGAGTTGAAGTCACGTATCCTTTGGCGTATCTTCAACTATATCAAACTATATCTCTCGTGCGTGGGGAAGGGAAGAAGCCCGATGGTAACTTTTTTTTTTGCTACTTTGGAAATGGTGTAGCATGCGCACTAGTAACGAAATGTGCAATGAAGCTAGTTAATGTTTACTGATGTAATATTACGAGGGGGTGAACATCACTTGACATGTTCAGTCTATTTTAGTGAGATAATTGCTGTTTTATTGAAATATTTTTCCCTTTTGATGGTTTTGTCATTTTAAGGTACAGGGCAGGCATTACTTTATATGCCTAGTTTAGCTGTTAATTTTAATTGGAGCTCACGCCACACGGTGGCTTAGCGTGTCCTTGTCTCCTGACGTATTAGTAATAATCTACGATTGAGATATTTTATTGTGTCCATTATGAGGGTAGTCAAGGCGTATGGTTTAAGTTTAGATGGGGATGGGACCCAACATACAACTGTACCGCTTGGACAGTGGGGCGTTTGCGTCTATTTTGAATGTGGTCAAGAAACTGCTAGATTTAAAGCGCTCTAGACGGGTAAGGGTAGATTAGCTACCTCTGGGGCCAAAACCATGGGATACGCAGTAGGACCTTACTCTAATCCATGTGATAGTTGTTCCATGTGACACCCCTATAGGAATGTTGTTACCCATTCTATGCAATGTGTCCCCAATGCGAGGACGAATCTTGTTTCTCTAGGGGCGCTACTTAGGAGTGGTTACAAATGCCACACCCGTTTAAAAGGTATATATATTCAGGGGTCCAACCACCCTAACGTACTGAAGTTGTTCTTTCGTCAACGTGGAAACTTATTTGAAACTTTAGGCATATAGTCGCCAATAGCACGACAAGTCAAACGTCGTTTTAAGCGTAGGGGCGATGCACGTAAGCCACAGGTTTACTTATTGTCTTATGCTTCTCGTCAAGCGATGAGGTGTAAGGACTGTTGTGTTGGTACCTCTCCGGGTTCCATACACAATGTTGAAAGTGATCCCGACCCTTTCGAGTTCCACTCACTAATGTGATTTACCATTTAATGGCAGATGACCCCGAACGATCGTTCGAGCGTTAATGATTAAGTGTTAGAATAATGGCTGCAAGTGAGCCAGAACCACAGGTCCCTATTCCAAGCAGCACTTTTCAGGTGGGGTCTAAGGAGTTCTATGTTGAAACGAATTACGGTAATTGGATGACGTGTGTTAAAGTCAGTATGAATAGGTCTGTGCCTACGTCCTTTAGAGAGGCCATGGTGTCACCTGAGAAGGATGACTGGAAAAGGGCAATGGGGAAGAATTGAAGATGATGGACGAACTTCAAGTATGGGAATTTGTTCCTCGACCGCCCGATGAAAGGATTTTACGTTCAAAGTGGGTTTATGGAAAAAAATTTAATGCTGACGGCACTCTTTTAAAATACTCTTTTTAAATTTGTTTGTGGGACAAATTTACGTCCTGGGGTCGACTATCAACATGCCGCGAATCCCGTAGTAAAGGTCCAGTCATTGAAAATTCTCTTGGCATTAGCTGCAACTAGAAATTATGTCATTAGAACGTACGACGTCAAAAGTGCCTATATTAACAGTGCCTATATTTTTAAATGTCAGAGCATATATAGCGCCCGTGCAAGGGAGTGTTAAACCCCAAGGTAACATGGCGTGTCTTCTAAAGAAGGCTTTATACAGTTATCCAACTTCCGGAAGGTGTTGGTTTTTGCATTTAAGGTCCATTTTGTTGAAATGTGAGATGACACAACTTCTCAGTGACTAATGCGTGTTTACTTTTACCCACAACAATTATATGGCACTCTGTTGCCACATGGACGATTTTTCTTGGCAAGCATTGTTGCGGTCATTGATACAATGGTTGAGAGAATTAATGCCTACATAACAATTGTAGAAACCTCAAACACTCTATTCCTAGGCTGTTTTTTTTAATGTATTGAGATAGGTATTTCACTAGTCCAAACAAAATACATAGACGGTTTGGTCGAATCGTATGGTTTGCAACAAGCAAAACCCACGAAAACACCTTCTCTTACAACGCAATCCCTTGATGAAACCCATGAGTCGGAACTGTGGGATGTCGTACATTACCAAGCTATAATAGCCATATATCTATATGGATATAATGGCTATATGGCTAATAGCTATAATAGCCATGTATAGCACAAGGAGCACGACCCGATATTTCTTTTAGCATGTGTAATCTGTCACGTTTCTTACAGAACCCTACAAAAATGCATTGGAAAGCAGCGAAACGTGTTGTACGGTACTTGCACAGCACAAGCAGAATCCGTTTTCTCTTTCCATGGGGTTCCAATGAATCCTTACATGTCATGACTGATGCGTCAGGGAACGCAACTTTTGATGCGAAGGGTTTTTCGGGTTATATGGTGAAGTCCTAGGAAGCTTAGTGTTTTGGAAAACATAGAAGCAGCCTGTTATTTGTCTAAGTAGCATGGAGGCCGAGTTAGTGTCCTTAACAGAATGTGTTTGCGAACTATTGTGGACCCACACATTGTCTCAAGAACTACAAATAGGGGCTTTACCACTTCAAGTAGTAGGGGCTTTACCACTCCAAGTAATTACTGACAGTCAGTCGGTGATAAGTTTGGTTCAAAAGTTGACGATCGAAACACTATGTCCGTAAATTGTGGTTTATACGGGGTAATGTGTCAAATGGTTTCATAAAAATAACTAAAACCCCACTGAAGATTTACCACCTGACATGTTAACAAAGGCAGTGTCCTTTCAAAAGATCTTCAAGTTTGATAAGAACTTCAACTTGATTGGCCGCCATTTATCAAGTAATGTAGTATAGCTGCTTTTCTCTTAACCTCTAGTGATGTTAACCACTAATGATGTTAACCACTAATGATGTTTTGACGTTGGGAAAAAAAATACTAACAGCGATTTACGGTGATGCAATAACCAACCCCATTACTTTGTTTTCCCACTTTTCTTTTTGTGAGGGGTATGTTTAAGTATGTTTATACTAGGGCCACTAAGAGAATGACTTGATGTTATCATCGATTGTTTAAGTCGTGACCTCGCTGGCTTGTTTTGCATGCAAGGTGCACTCTTGGCCATTCATTACCCGTTACCAAGGATGCTTCCATGGTTTGGCAGCGCTACGTACACGATCGGATCGAGGTCGTCCGTGCATTAGCAATAAATTCAATTGGAATGATCGTTTTGAGACGTTGTTATGGCTACGTCAACACATAAAATAATTTTAGCAGTAAAGAAAGATAATTCGTGGTTCCTATCATAACATAGTGAAGTGTGAAATTTTTTGTTCCACTAGAAGTACTTTTAAAAACGATATAAAAACAAGGTTCCTTACTGAAAATATAAACGTCGCTCGCGCTTAAAGCATCATTCATCCTCTCCTATGGTTGCCAGACAACAACAAGTAACGCAGGCAAGCCATCCAAATTCAGCTGCCCAAAATCCAAACAAACAAAATAATAGTGAAATAATAAATTAAATCCCTTTAATTTTTTTTTATTGAATAAAGGTAAAGTAAAATAAGACAAATGAAGAATAAGACGAGCTCCACGTGTCTAAAATAAGAATACTACCTAACACGAAAAACTGTTGGACTGCGTACGGCAACTGTTAATCGGCCGTAGCCATCCCGTGATTTCGGCAGTGTTCTATTACTTTCGATAACAAAAGCCTGGCGAGTCGAAAATAATTTACAATAAATTTACACGTGTTACCTTGAAACGTGTGTAAATCCTAGATAAACGGGGAAAACAAATACATTGACAGTGTTAGTTGTCAAACTCTCTCGTTGACCTGTCGCTTGTTTACATACGTAGAACAAAGTGGAGCTGCAAATCAACATCTGTTTTGTCCACTCCCGATCATTTCGTGAGATGTCTTGTATCGGGACGTTAACTCTGTGGTGTTGCACGTATCTTCTTTCAATGATTTGTTCTGTTGACAA
>JAHWFP010197733.1:0-13604 GCA_023313725.1 Lithobius niger
ACCCGAACAAACTTCACGGGCTCCACAACGACTACCCGCTTGCTCCTGAAAAATTTGAAATAAAAGAAGAATTAGTTTCAGACTATTCGAAATCTTTGTTGTGAGGAAAACCAGTGAAACCTGTTGTGAAGCTAGTGGCTAACCTACTGAGGAAGACGCGGTATGTAATTCACTACCGGAACCTAAAATTCTACCTCGAACACGGCCTGGTCCTTTGTTACGTCAGGAGGGTGCTGAGTTTCAATCAGAAGCCCTGGTTGAAACAATATATAGATTTTCATACGGCAAAACGAAAGGAATCGAAGACGGTGTCTGAAGGGGAATTTCACAAGTTGTGTCCTAATTCGGTGTTTGGGAATACGATTGAACAGAAACAGAAAAGACTGAAAGTCAAGCTATGCACCGACAGTGAGCGAGCCATCAAATATTCCACCCAACCCAACGCCGATTCGTTTCGGATATTGCACGAAAGCCTGGTTCAGATCAACTCGAAAGTACGCAAGGTGACGTGCGATCTTCCCACCTACTCGGGGTTCGCCATACTAGAGTTGTCCAAACTCCTTCTCTACGAATTTCACTACCGATACATACGTTCCCCAATATGGAGATCGAGCAAGACCACTGTTCACAGACACGGACTTGCTGTGCTATTGCATCGAAACCGAGGACGTGTACGCGGACATGGCTAAAGACATGACTAGATTCGACACTAGCAACTACGATCCTCAACACCCACTGTTCTGCAACGTCAACAAGCAAGTGTTGGGAAAGATGAAAGATGCCACGAAGGGAGTAACGATAAAAGAGTTTGTGGGGTTCAGTAGCAATATGTATTCGCTCGTGACCTCCCAAGGCGAAACGAAAAAAACGAAGGGAATTTCCAAGAGATTCGTGGAGAAACACTTAAGCCACGAAGAATATAGGGCGACTCTCCATTCTAATCAGGAACAAAGAGGGAATTGGTACAAGATCACCAGTGACAGCCATCACCAGCTGGCCACGACCGTGGTGAATAAATCCCTATTGTCAGCCTACGACGACAAGAGATTCCTCGTAAACGAAGTAGAAACTTTTGCAATCGGACATCGTGGCATCAAATATATTTATTCCCAAGAGGATGATGATGACTACGATGTGTATGGCTATCTTAATAATTTGCTCATGGAGTCTTTAGACGATGACGATGACGGAGTGTGGACAGGTATGTCCAACGGTGTAATCAGCGATGAAGAGGCGGAAACTCGGTGGAACGGGGATGAAGTGGAACAGAGGCTGAAAGAAGTTGAAAATATCGAGGTTCGAGAAGCCGAGATGAGGAGATTGCGGATGAGGGAGAGTAGGCAGTTGAAAGTGCAAAATCCAGAAGAGTGGAAGAAGAGAGCCAGGGATAAACGAAGACGGTTAGATAGGGATAGGCACGCCACACTAACTCCTATCCAGAAAAAGAAAAAAACAAGCTGCGGAAAAAGTCCGACGTGCGAGAATGACTGAAGAGAAGAAAATAGTGTTCAGGGAAAAAAGAAGGTTGGCTCAAAGAGAGCGAAGAGAGAAAAAGAAACGAATGGCTCGGTGATTTGTTGCTTGTAATAATGTTAGTTGAATAAAATATAATATATGTTTTTTATTAAAGAACAAACTCTACGATACATTCTCATCATGGACGCCACTAGCGGTTATTTTATGCTGAGTAAATACCTCAATGTCACGATTGAAAGCGGACCGACTCTCGTTTTTAACAAACAGGCAGGGCTTACCACAGAGTTGAGACTCAACTCGTTGGAATGGACCTACCTATATCGACTGGATGAAAAGATCAACAGATCTGTACTCAATCAGTGGAGGGAGAAATTGCAGTCCAAGGACGAAGAAGAAAATAGGTTTGCCTGGAAAGGTTGGGAAAGCACGGACGAGGGTCTTTGGAAAAGCGTTACAGATCCCACTTCGAAACAGGTCTTCAAGCCGTTCATCGAAATAGCCGGAGAAGTGTTAATCGAGCAATTGGAGCTGACTGTACACGAAAAACATATGTTGGCAATAATGTTGGAATTGTCCAAACTCAACAGCAGAAACAAAATGAAATTGTTGTTGGATTTTAAAATGAAAGAGCTTCGTGTCGGAGAGGAGAAAAGAATCAGAGTACGATTTACGAATGACGACACGCAAGTGCACTTTGTGGAATACGACCCTAAAACAACGGCGGTGGTTACTTTGTTACAACTTTTGTTAACGGAATGGTCCGAGCTCTACAAACACTTTGTGAGCATCGATAAACTCACGGGGAAAGTTTCTGAAGACGAATAAACATTTCTCCATTCAGACTGCCTTACGTGGATCGTACCAACAGCAGTACAACCGACCAATAAAAAAAAAGCACAGCCATGAGCACAGCCCCTATGCAGGTATCGTCTACTATTTATTTTTCGAAAAGGTTTTCGTAGGTCTCGTTGAAGGCAGACCCAATATTGCAGTAGGTCTGTTTGTGGAGCCCTGGCTTCGATGAAGGCAGACCCAGTATTGTAGTAGGTCTGTTTTGGGGGGCCCTGGGTTCGATAACAATAGAATACAATGGTTTTTGAGGACTGTCCGTCGTAGTACTAAAATGCATCTACTAAGTTGCAACTCAGTAGAAGAGATTTTCGAAACTGCTAACATCTCTCTAATTAGGAACCTAGGGACAAGACGATTTCTTAAGCGCTCACCAGATCGAAAGTGCAATTAAATTTAAGAAGAGAAAGTATATTTAAGTGGGAAGAGTCCGTGTTACTAACGTGGAGTTGTAGGTTTTCATCTCAAAAAATTATTATTGATACCAATCCTATTACAACACAATGTCTTTACAAACATGCAAATCAAGCAGGTTTCTGTTTTCCTGTTTGAAGGGGAAAAAACTTAAATAATTAACACAATATTCACACTTAAAATTCATACAGTAACTCGTTCTCTGGTGGAGGAAAGTTCATCTTTATTTTTTTCATACCTTAAACATTAATTTCAATAAAACCGGTTTAAACTTTCAGAACTAAAAGTGACCGTCGAGAAGCAACCAGCTCGTTCGAGTAGCAACGGAAAAATACTGATAGTTGATTCCACAATTCTCCTTAATGGTTGATACTGTATTTGGTTGTACAGGGTTTTTACATTATAATGGGGGAGGGGGAAGGGGGAGGCATAATTTTATGGAAAAAAAGAGAAAGCATTTAACGTTGCTTCAAAAATTTTAACTGGTTATATGTTGACAAGATAAAATACAATTTTAAAAGGCTGATAAAAGAAAAAGTCAAAATTTTGTGATAAATTTTCGCGTTACTGGGTGAACTCAATAAAACAACAGTGGGGGTTGGATTCAGGAGTTTCATGTTCGCAAAATGTAATGCCTGAACCAAATCCAAAGTACAACCCTAAAAATACCACGTAGTGGCACATAAAATTATAAAATGGGTGATGATTTCGATGGAGAGTTTGGACATAAAATTATTTAAAACAGGCAATTTTCAACGTACAATTTTCTCAAGAGGATTCCAATTTTTTAATGAGGGCTATCAGCTTATGAGCACAACGGACGAATTCACCTTAAAACAGGGTGAACAGGCTGCTCCACCCCACCCCACCCCCAATTTGTGGTGCCGTTTGGGCAGACTCACTCAAACGGCACCACAAATTGGGGGACCTATTCATCCGTTATTTATGAACTATTTGCCAAAATTTGAAGTTTTTATTTTTAGATTTGAAACCCCATTGCTGCCCTGTCCGCACAAAATCTTAAACCTTTCTTGCTGAAAATTGAAATTTATTGTACTGAAACTGAGATATCTTCGTTCAACCTGTTTGAAAGTGAATTCGTCCATTGTGTAAGCTCATAATCCTCGTTTAAAAATTGAACTACTTTTCAATAAAATTGTACGTTGAAAATTGCCAGTTTTAAACAATTTTATGTCAAAAACTCTCCATCGAAAATCGTCACCCGTTTTATGATTTTATGTGCCACTACGTGGTATTTTTAGAGTTGTACTTTGGATTTGGTTCAGGCATTACATTTTGCGAACTTAAAAATCATGAATCCAACCCCAACTGTCGTTTTTTGGAGTCCACCCATTAACGCGAAAATTTATAATAAAATTTTGACTTTTCTTTGATAAGCCTTTTAAACCTGTCCTGTATTTTATCTTGTCATCATATAACCACTTAAAATTTTTAAAGCAACCTTGGTTTGTAACCTGCTTTTCACAACGTCAAATGCATTCCTCTTTTTCCCATGAAATTACGCCTCCCCACACCATTATAATGTAAAAACCCTGTACAACGGAGTACAGTATCAACCATAAACGAGAATTATGGAATCAACCGTCAGGATTTTTGCGTTGCTACTCGAACTTCTTGTTTACCTTCAAACAAGAAAATAGGAACCCTGCTTGATTTGCATGTTTGTAAAGATTTGTAATAGGATTGGTATTAATAACAATTTTTTTTTTTTGGGGGGGGATGAAAATCTACAGCATAGTAACACGAAATTCTTCCTACTTAAATACACTTTCTCTTCTTGAATTTATTTGTGCTTTCGATCTGGTGAGCGCTTAAGAAATCTAACTGGATTTAATTGGAAGAGGGGTTTTATTGAATTTGTATAGTTCACCATGAACTTCATCTGTCATGTGTATTGTTATGTTGTTGGCAAGCCCCTTCATAACCGATCCGTGGGAGCTAATCTTGCATTGGTGGGGGGGGGGGTCTTATGTGATATGATGTCACCCTGCCAATGGAAGGCCACGACTCGTACACACCAGATATGGTTGTAATGCACATTGGTTTATTTCATTATATTTCATGTATTTTATTCACGACTCACTCATGTCATTACCATTTTATATCTTTATGTTTGCACTTTTTAGAATCTTTAACCCACATGTAAATTCATCTGATGCTTCATCGCACCTATAAAACCCTGTATGCACATGTGTGAGGGACCTAAACCTGGACCTGACTTCTTTGACACTCGGCATTGGGGAAACGAAGACGCAGCACTCTGGTGTTTTGCATGAATTTGGACTTTGTGGCAGAGCGAATTTCTTCTCCGTCATCTTAAGCCAGAGGTTTAATGCTCTAGCATCGTCATCACCAGTTGGCACTTTCTCGGTCAGCTGAGAATAGAAGGTTTCACTTGGTGGCAGAGAATGTTCGTCGAAGACGGACACGGTTTTTGCATGTTCATAAGGATAGACACCCTTCTTAGACCGGCGACTTAGAACACTAACCCGAGTTGTCCTCGAGGATTGGAAACCTGGTACCAACAATTTTTTTTTATCAACTACAGTGGCAATGTCGCGATTCTTAGGAAACTTTATTTGGGCAAAGTACAAGTACAAGTAGTTTCATTTTGGCCTTTCGAAGATTTGTGGCAAGAAGAGGAGGTTGCAGAGTTGTATACAGTGACAACGCACAAACTTTCAAAAAGGTAGACAGATTGCTAAGAGAAAGCTACGCTTGGTTAAACAGTCCGCAAACACAAGAAATTGCAACGAGCTTAGGCATTGAATGGAAATTCATTGCACCAAGAGCATCATGGTGGGGCGGATTTTACGAAAGAATGGTACAAGTAATAAAGTACCACTTGAAGCGTACCCTGGGATCTGCCTTATTATCGCAAGATGAGTTTACCACAATACTTGCAGAAATTGAATCAGTCGTCAACAATCGACCTCTAGCACCTGTCACAGAAGATTCTTCTGACAACGAGTATTTGACCCCAGCGCATTTTCTACTTGGTAGACAAGGAGGGCATTTGACAGACAGTTTGACATACTATACTGACATTCCAAGCAGTTCGAAGTTAGTCAAAAGATGGAAGTATCGAAGACAGTTGATGAAGAGGTTCTGGAAGCGGTGGCGTCATGATTACTTGCTGCAACTGAGGACGGCTCACGAAGTTCATAGAGCATCACAACAACAGATGCCCATACAGTTAAATGATGTAGTTCTGCAAGTAGAAGAGAAATTGCCCAGAGGAAAGTGGAAACTAGCAAGAGTAGTAGAATTAACACAAGGAAGAGATAACAAAGTACGATCAGTCATGCTTCAACATGCCGATGGAAGTTTGTCACGAAGAGCAGTACAACACGTTTGTCCACTAGAAATCTTATAGGCGCGGTTTCTGTGTATCAAAGTCGGTAATTGGCTTTAGTTTTACTCGGCATGAGATACACTACAAGATATAGAAGCAAGTTCATGAAGAACACACATGTAGAAGATACTGGATAGGTACATAAGAAACTTTAGGGACTCATCTCACAGCTTTTGACGGAAGCTAACACAACCAATTTTCATACACCTCTTGTATGCAGTGGAAAGTACCTCTTGTACACAGTGGAAGTTAGCTAGTTTTCCTCACGTCTTCGGTCTGTACAACTTGCCATAGGGTGTAAGTAATGCAGCAACGTTTGGATTAGGTGAGCATTGGTTACACGCCTTTCGTTCTGTCTCGGGAGAGGTGATTTAAGTGGACCCAATAGCTCTACCAGTTAAAAATTAGAGGAAAACCAATTTTTATCATCACACAGCCCACACCAGGGTGATTTTCGCCGACTGATAAAGACCCGATCAGAAGGTTCTTTTTATACTCCGGGCAACGTCCCCCTTAAATGAAGATGTCTGACATTGCGGACAGAAGAGAAGGAAAGAAAGTACTACTTAGGTGAAGGCATAGAAAGTCCTACTTAGGTGAAGTTGCAAGACCTTTGTTGGGTTCTTGGGGGTGGAGCATGTCGCGATTCTTAGGTTAGTTATTTGCCCAAATAAAGTTTCCAACATTTTAGCCATAATCGCGAGTGCATTAGTTAAGTTACGATAAGTTAGTTCACAGCAATTTGCTTAGTAAGAGTTACGATAGTTACGATAGTTTTATGGTTACGATAGTTTTAGACCTTTGTGACTATAATTTAACAAGTACGCGGTTTGTTCATCATAAATTATTAAATAAGAAAGAAATTGGCTTACCGTCCAAAATCGAGAATTTTCCTACTATAATATTCCTGTAACCAAGCGTGTAACCACGGGAACACGCGTAAGCGATACATTGTTGTAGGAGCGGCCTAGGATGCTAGACTAGATTCAGTAGGGTCGATCCACTTAGGAGTTGGCCTTTATTCAGGAAGTTTTGTATCTCGATGGACGTTAAGCATGTAGTTAGTTAGTTAAATTCCCCTCGTTAGGGGTGATGATGATGTATTAAGTCTACTCGTTATAAAGTTATTAATTACTCGTGCTGCATGAGCTCGAGAATGTGCATATGTAGCATTGTTAAATTTGTAATGCTAAATTGAAGAAGAAATAAACTTCACTTCATCGGCTGGGTTCAAACCAGCAACATCTCATCAATTTTGCCTCCTGCTTCCCTTCTTGGCCAGGGACACTTTTAGGACTACAATGCGGGCCTACTAGGCGAAGGATTTAGGGCTAATTTTGGGCCTAACTAGGACTTTACGTTTCCATCATGGTGTAAGTGCATGGAGTTTGAGAAGTTGGGCGTAACTAACATGTGATTTTCTTACAGTAGCAATTTCGGTTGGACTTTGGTTGGTGTGAGTATGCCCCCACTGCAAACCTAATTCCTCCTTAGCAACTAAGTAGAGTAAGAGCCGAGGATAACGTAGCCTTGCCGTATTAGTTAGCAAGATAATCGCTACACCTCGAAGGACAACCTATGTAGAAGGCTGTCTAGTACGTAAGCCCCACCCAAACCCTAACCTAACTTGATTCAGTCTAATAGCTTTCTCACTGCCGTTTCCGGACAGGCAAGTGATGCCTTCATGAAACCATCGTTGTTGATGAATCTGAGATCTATCCTCTTTGCCTTCCCCTATTTGAACGAGACCGACATGCTCTAAAACCATTTTGCATTCTGGTCGAATAACTCCACCTCGGCAGGGATATTGTGCACGGCTAGCACCAGTAGGTGCGTGTCATAATCCTCTAGACCATGTCAGATGATGGGGATGGTACGTTGTTCATGTATGCTTGGTTACACTTGAGTGAGCAGGCCTCTTGTAGTTTCCCGTAATGTAAAAATGGTCCCTAACCTTGCGGTCGCTTATCTCTAATGGATTGGGGATGAATGGTTGTCCATTCACAGTAACGGCAGTTGCTATCATGACCAAAGCTCTCTTCCTCAGCCGGCTAGAGATAGAAGCGTTTTACATCTTCCAACAATTCGTGTAATTCTTGGCTTCATCAACCAGACAATCATAGAATACTTCAATAGCATCTTCTCTGAGGTAGCACTTCCGAATGACAATTTTGCCCATCAGTCCCACCACTACATGCCGAAAGCTGCAGGGTACATGCTTAGTGGTTTGGACATCAAGTATGTAGAGGCATCAGGCCGGACGGTAACGATGGGGGGGGGGGGGATTAAGACATTCAAATTCGGCATAGAGGACTATCATAGAAGAGCAGTTTTCCCGAACGTTGAATTTGAACTTTGGAAAGTCATTGCCACGTTTCTTGAATTCGATTGCTTTAATGGGATTGAAGCACTCTTTTTTGTGTTTGAAGAGCATCTAGTCCTTACAAAACTCGGCGAAACATGTAATACAATTCTGAGTTTGAACCTGATCCACAGCAACGTAAAAGAGTTTTGAAATCCATAATACCAGAGTAGTGGGTGTTGAGCGTCTTCTCTTCAATCTTCGGTGATTCTCCACCTTCACCGACAACATCTGATATTAACAATAAAAGATCGCTGGGTGGGCCTGAAAAGTTTGTAGAGACGCGAAGAGGGTGAAACCGTTCATCCGTCGTAAGTCTGATGACATTGATGAAGAGGTTGTTTGCTTTTTTGAAGGCATTAATCTGGTTAAGCTTCATTGTATTAGTAAGCATCGATGTGTTGAGCTTGTTCTCATCTCCCAATAATCTTTGGGCTTAACGCTCATCAAACCAAAACCTGAAGATAGTACAGCATACACAAAACACTTTTCATCATTAAAATTTTGAACGTTAACCACGGTTCCTTTCTTCCTACCAAATAGTTTCTATGGAAGTTGGATGTACGACGTGGCATGTGGTGGTTGGTACCTCGTCACCGAAATCAGAACGTTATACGCACGAGATATAACCCATCCGCTACCACATTCTACAAACACATCGATGCCCCTCTGTATCTTTGTGCACACTTCGTCCAGTGCCACCTACGTCATTTAAGCTGTTAAGCTGTAAGTAACGTGAGCAGAATCTATTCCTAATAACATCTGTGTCACGAACCAGCTGCACGCTGAGGGAGTTATACACCTGGCCTGGCATGCAGGTAGCAAAAACGAAAGTGGATCTCTCATGATGGGTCAAACTTCTCCATCTAACAGAACCTGCCAATACTAATGATGGTGTAATGTTTCCTTCCAGGAAAGGTGTGAGAGGGAATTACAACCTATTGATTTAGTAAGTGGTCGCCGAAGCAACCACATTCATCTCGTCGTGATGGTGATGAGTACGGAGGTGGTTCCGCAGTTGGTGTGGAGATGAGAACACTCCAAGTCAGTATACAAAGGTAAACAGTGTTTTGGTACTCATTTTCGAATCCAACAACAATTGATCAAAAAATGAATTGCCGAGTCTTTATATATAACAAAGATTGTGGGCTCTTTATATATAGGAAAAAAATTATAAGATTAAATGAATGTCAACTGTTTACATACAGGAAAAGAAATTTACACTATGTTTATTACATTAACGGTTGCTACATCACCTACCGAGTCTAGATTATACACCCGCGAGTTAAATTTATCGTAATAACCCGTCCCCTTAACCAAGTAACTGGTCTTATTACCCACTTTTTTTCCGTTCTGACAACCTTTTACTGTGCATACTATTAACAGTTAAACAGTACGAGAGGGAGTGGCCTGTAGTGCCACCTACATGCAGGTTGTATCCCAAACTTGATTTGTACTCACCGAGATAGGTGAGAACAACATATACTACAATAAGTATAGGATATTGCTTGAAATCGAGTGAGTTCTGGCAATAATAGACGAGTAGCACATCCAGAAGTGCATTATTCGCAGAACACAAGATTTCACGCAATATCCGACTTATCCCACCACTGTGTGGTTCTCATTATTGTCCACAAGCTTACAGACTGTAATCATTCTAAAGCTAGTTGATTCGCGTATTTTGTTGTTGTTGTGCTCACGTGCTTCGTTGTCTTTGTTCATTACTTACAGACTGAGCATTTTTCCTTGTTGCATTTGAACTTGAATAGCTGCACAATTAATATTAGCAACTAAGGGAATGCTCAAACTTTTTTAAGGCACCGCCCAAAAAACAAGGGGCATAAATTTTTTGTTACTCTTCAAGGGAGGATGAAAATTGTTCAATGGCTCTAAATGGAGAGGGGGAGTATTAATTTTCATTACTTTTGGCAATTTACGTTATGCAGTTACCCGAAAATGTTCTTTACAATTCTTTAAAAACGTTTCTCAAAAACAAAATGATTGCTTCAGCTTTTGAACCCCACTGTAAACATTAATAATACAAATGAAAAAAAATCTCTTAATTATGACGAGCAGTGTTCCCAATCAGACACATTTAGTTCTCTGTCAAGTATCTGCAAGATGTGGTCGGTCATAGCAGCATACCTAGCATTAGTCCCACTTGATTGTTTAAAGTTAGGCACCAAACACCGGTTCTCGTCAGATCCCCGAAGTTAAGCAGCATTGGGCTGGATTGTTACTTGGGTGGGTGACCGCCTGGGAATCTGGCTGTTGCAGACATAGGGCCTTAGGGCTTCGGGCAGATGGCCAGGAGTGGTTAACGCTCGTTAAACCCTTTAACCCTTTAACCCAAAGATGTTCTCACACTGTTTGCGTTGCATGTACATTCAGTTCTCTAGTCGAACAGGATGGATGGCTAACAGCAGAATTCGACCACAGGATTATCTAAGGCTACTTTCAGTTCCATATTCCGAACGCTGACTCAAACTCTAACTCAGACTTGAAATGACGTGCTATTCAGTGCTATTCACCACCAGAACCTCATACAGATAGGTTTGGAAGAAATTGAGTGGTGAATGGCACTGTTAATAGTTGATAGTATGACGTAAATAGTTATTACATCATTTCATATGCAAGGGAACTCCCCATTGCCAACTCTTCTTACGATTTTACCAACTGGCTAATTACAGTGGTGCAGCCAAAAAATACCTTTGAAGGGGTCTAGTAAAACCAGCTAGGGGGTCTGGGGAGCACTGTAAGCTCCCTCAATGGGGTCCTGAGAGGAGCCCCGGAAGCGGACTTAATTTTGAGCCAAATCTTTTTTTATTTAGTCGTTTGCCTTGCAAAGTCAATTATTCGATTTCAGTTTAAAAATAATTTGTGTAGATATAATTTGCAAATAAAAACAGCCTGTAGCCAGCTATTGCAGATATGGGGTTGGCATAGTTTAAGTTACAATTCTGGGCCTTTGCCATATTGAATGATGATGAATTGGTAGGCGCAACATGGGCAGTCTGAAGGGGCCCAGAGGCAGAATTTTTTCCTTTTTTTGAAATGGACCATCGAAAGATGAAAAGTAGTGAAATCTTTTGTCAGTTTTATCCCTAACGACGAGATGTATTATTCCACAATTCAAACCAGCAACAAGCTCTAATTATAAGATGCAAAATATTATGAAGCTTTTTAGTCAATTTTGTCTTAACTTAAGGTATTATTGAAGAAAAGCTACAACATTTCAAATCCACATGATCCATTTTCACTTTCTTTCCTTGAGTCAGGAAATCTTGGGGAGAGTTTTATCCCTAAATTCAGAACCTTAGGAACATTTTTGCCCTAAATTTCAGAGTGCTGCTGTCCTTTAATCATTTAATCCAACTATACCAGACTTTCATGAAGTTGCCTACATGTTTAGATGACGTTTCTGCTTTAGCCAAAATCATTACAGTAATGGGCTGACGGACAAAGGTGTACTAGCAAATCAAATGGCCAACTGCGCATGATATTTTTAGTTATTTGATATCACGACTTCAATTGACAAAGACTTTGCTGATGATTCTACGCTTTTCCTAAGATGCTTTTTAATTCCTGGTACTGATGGGCTAACACACAGGTACCCATCTCCCAGATTGGATGAGGAGTGACACCTCCTTCCCCCGCACTATATCAAATTCCTTTTAATACTGCACTAACTACAGGAGGTCATATTACAGTTTGGTGTATTATGGTGTATTAATACCCGCATACTACAGGGTGTTTCAAAAAAAAAAAAAAAACGCTACACCTCTAATTTTCTAAGTCCAACAACCATTCCCCGTCACTATAACCCTTATCCCTGACCTCAGTAAAGAAATCAAGAAAGTTATTCCTGACCTCAGGAAAGAAAGCTTTTATTTGCATTTCAAATAAGAATGCAAAAGGTAACAAAAGCATGTGACAGCTCTGGTTGGTGTGGTGGGGGGTGGACCAAAACAAACAATAAAAGCCCATAATTAGATTTCAAGTAAAAAGAAATAAGTAATAGTTATTGGTTAAAATCGAGCGGTTATCGATTTTTAACCAACGGGTGCGATTATTGGCCGGCTCGAGTATGCAAATAGGTCGAGGGCGGAGCCCGAGACCATTTGCATACGAGAATCGAACAATAATCGCACCCGTTGGTTAAAAATCGATAACCGATCGATTTTAAACAATAACTTATTTAAAACACGGTTGGGACGTCAAGCTAATTCGTATTTAATTAAAACGTTTTGTGTTTGTGAAAATTGCTTCAAGAAATACGGTAATACCTTTGTCAAATCAGTGAAGGTCATTCCATTTTAATTTGTGGAGGGGGAGTGGGTGTTGGACGATTCCTTTGGCAGGTAGGCAGACTGTAGGCTACGCTCAAGTTTCTGGAAGGTGGGTGGGAGTTAGACGACGCGTCGTTTCGCAAAGTTTAGCTTGTAAGCTAGCTCGCTCGCTCTGTTTGGAAAGAATAAACTTCGATATGTGATGAAGCAGGGATAGAAGGACATTGTGCCGACATTCTCGCAAGGTAAGTAATTCTTTTTGTTCGTTTGTAGTTTGAGAACTGTTTCAAATCTCCAGTAATACCCTAATAGGTGAATCGGTAGGAATGAAAGTCATTCCATTTTAGGTTGTGGAGGGGGGGGGGGGGAAGAGAGAAGAGTTAGACGGAGGGAATAAACTTGGAATTGGCCAGCCAGACATGTGAGCGTTAGCAGGTAAAGGATTTCATTTGGGATATCCCGGCAAGTTAAGTAATTCCTCTTGTACGTTTTCATAGCGTTACGGTTTTAACGCTGTATAATTTTGGTTGTGGTGTGTGCGTTCCCATCGCGTGATCCGGAAGTGTCAAAAGTGTTGAGTTATCGACAAAAGTGTGGATTATCGGTAAAAGTGTGGGGTAACTTGATAACCCACACTTTTTGCGATGACGCACACTTCCGCTCACGGTTAACGGGATTTAACCTACGGAAATTTAGCGTGGCGTTGAGTTAGCGTGACGTCACAGCCGTGGTTTAAAAACATTTAATTGGCCATCAAGCTAAATAGCTGAAATAAAGGCTTTTGCCTTTGGATTCCAAACAAAAACGCAAAAGGAAAAAACGCATGTGGCAACCCTGG
>JAHWFP010197733.1:19334-52213 GCA_023313725.1 Lithobius niger
CCCCCCCCCCCCCCCCAGGGTTCCACATGCGCTTTTTTTTTGCTTTATTATTATTTGAAATCTAGGAATTCCTCACAGAACTGAGTGTGTCGATCGGGATCATCTTTGTCTAAGGCGTGGATACGTTCCTTTTGCGAATTGTTATTTGAATCCAAATACTGTAAATGCATTTATTTTAGCTATTTTATTTGAAGTACAAATAAATGCTTTATTGTTCTTTCTATTTGAAATTAAAAAATAAATGCACATATTGTTTGTTTTGGTCCCCCCCCCCCCCTCACCACCACCACCAACCAGGGTTGCCACATGCGTTTGTTCCTTCTGCGTTTTTATTTGGAATCCAAATACCGTAAAAGCCTTTATTTTAGCTATTTTGCTTGATGGCCAAATAAATATTTTTTTGTTCTTACTTGAACTCTAATTATAAGCTTTTATTGTTTGTTTTGGCCCCCCCCCCCCATCTCCCACCAACCAGGGTTGTCACATGCGTTTTTTTTTTGTTTTGCGTTTTTTATTAGGAATCCAAATACTGTAAAAGACTTTATTTAGTTATTTTGCGTGATGGCCAAATACATTTTTTTTCTTTTTACTTGAAATCTAATTATGGGCTTTTATTGTTTGTTTTGCTTTCCCCGCTTCCCGCCCCCACCAACCAGGGTTGTCACATACTTTTGTTACCTTTTGCGTTCTTATTTGAAAAGCAAATAAAAGCTTTCTTTCAGGAATAACTTTCATGATTTCTTTACTGAGTTCAGGGATAAGGGTTATGGCGACGGGAAATGGTTGTTGGACTTACAAAAATTCGACATCGACGTGTAGCGGTTTTTTTTGAAACGCCCTGTATAAGGAAAAGTGTCCCGTCACATGAGCATGACAACCAGCGCCGCAACTCGTCTTTTTCAAAGGGGGTGCAAGAGTAATATGTAGAGCCTCAAATCTGGGTGCCAGGTTGTGGCCTATTTTATAGTAGTTTTACGAAAGGTGTGGTGACGGCTGGGGAAGAATGTTCGTGTGTTCGGCAGTGTCTGCCCTGTGATCATGGCAGTCTTTGAGGTACGTGTGGCATAGTGTTTTCGGAATATAAATTCTCCATGCATGTTCTGGATACTCCCTTGCTGGTGTTAGCGGATCAGTGTAATATAAGAGATCTTCTTCATTGAGCTTAAGGTACCGATCGTCTGATCTTGTTCACATGTTTCTTGTTTCCCAGTGATTTCTGGTCGGGGGGGGGGGAAGGAGGTCGAGTCAATGATATGTGGATTCTTTTTCTGATGTTATCTGCTTCTTGTGCTGCTTGCAGTTGTTCTTTGTCCCTGGTGTATATTTCAGGTGCAGTTTTGATGTACACTACAATTGGTAGACTAGTAACGCTGTTCTTGTACTGTTACTTCAATTTTCATGGGCACCGTCTGTCGGCAATGCTCGATGGTTTAGCTTGTTGTGTCGTCTTCGTCTTCAGAGTTTTCTGGTGCAGGATTGCATGCATCTGCTACAATGTTCTCTATGCCTGCTCTATGCATTATGGTAAAATTGAATGTTTGCAACCATGGCGGTTCTTGTCGAGGTGGTTCTTTTCTTGGAGACAATCCACTTCACTGCTGACTTGTCTGTCACCAGTAAGAATTTACCACCTGCTAGGTATGTCTCCCAGTGATCGATTGCTTCAATCACTGCGTGTGCTTCACGTTCAAATACTGGGTATTTTTTCTCCCTGTCTTTCAGCATTTAGATGTAAAACTCGACTACTCTTGTTTCGCCATCGTTTGTTTGCATCAGCATCGATCAACCTTCAATTGAGACCACAAGGAATGATTGTGTGAAATCAGACAAGACTAGAATTCCTGCTGTCAAGAGCTTCCTCTTGAATATGTTGATGCTTTCTTGATACTCCTTCTTCCAGTGAAGTTCTTGGTCTTTTCTCGCCAGTCTGAGATTAGAAAGAAGTTAGCAATGAACTTTCGGAAGTAGCCACACAATCCCAAGAAAGCTTCCAGCTACTTTGTAGTAGTAAGTCTCAGACAGTTTCTAATGGCAGCCATGGCCTCAGAAATAAATTTAATCCTCTCGACGGTGACTTTGATACCGAGTGTCTTAAATTCCGAACCCCCGAAATGACATTTTTTCTACTTCAGCATGAACCCTCCTGTTTTTAGGCCTTTGAAGATTTCTTGCAGTGGGCAGTAATGCTCTTTCCACGTGTGTGTTGGCACATTAATGTCGTCATGTACAAATTACATGCACATACGACGAGGTCCCTTAGGATCAGTATTATCGGCTTCTGGAACACCTGACTTGCTCTATTCAGTCCGAAGGGTAATACTTGGAATTTGAAGGCTCTTTTGTTTTGGGGTAGATATCGGATCTTTTTTGTCCAAATTGATGAAATCCATTTTTTTCCTTAGCGATTATGATTTGGAAACACCAATCTTGTTTTCTGGTTCATATCTTTTTATTTTTTTTTGTTGGCCTTCGTTACATTTTGAGGACAGCATTCACCTTTTTTTTCATATGATTAGAATTTATTATTAGCATAGTACTTTATCTCGTCCAAACATTTGCTGTTTTCGTTACCGGTATTGCTTTGGTTTACAGCCCCTTTCTATTTTTTTTTGGGGGGGGGGGGGGGGGGTGAATATGGAAATGTCGCATCTACAAAGCCATACCTGTAAAATGAGCTAATTACCAGCTTCAATCACTGCATGAAGAACATTTTTGGCGGAGCGAGCGAGTGAAACGTAGCCTATAATGGACACCTAATTGCAAAATGTTGGTTGGTTGGTCGGTTGGTTGGTTGCACATTTTTAGTCGGGGTGCATCTCAAACGTAAGATCGGACTGGCATGAAATTTGGTACAACGCTTGATACCCTAATAAGTATTGCTGAGCCAAAATTTGCCGTTAAGGAATTCCGACGAAGCCTACACCATGCTGGTGGTAGTCAAGTGAACTTTAAAAAACACGGCAAATTAAATTTTGGTTGCTTCTTTGACTAGCTGATAACCTTTTTCGACGTAACTCAATGAAATACCAACATCTGATTGTCGCATTTTAACTACTACTGGAACATCGCAACCATAAAAAACAAAAGGAATCCGTTAACGAGACACAACTTAGCTTCATTTGAAAAAGAGAAAGCTTGGAGGGATTACCTTTAGCATGGCAACGAAACTAGCATTTACACTAGCGATGGGAATCCCGAATATAAAACCTAAATCGACGTATCACGACGAAATGATGCGTATAAAACGAACTATAATGAGACAATGTATTTGCACCACAGCACGAAACAACAACATGCCTGCGTCTAATAGTTTAAAGTATAGTTTAAAGATACCTTGTTACCACGGCAACGTATATAGTCTCGATGCCATGGCGCATTACTGAAGAAGCCTAATCTCAAACGCAGCTGCTTACAAAATAAAAATGACAACTAAAAATTAGGCCTACAAGCTACAAATTAGGCCTAAAGGCTAAAGTAGGCCTAAGAGCTAACGCTTTTTGACCTACAATATTTTGGTCGTTACTGATAGATTATAATTTGGTTTTTATTTCGCAGTCGCTGTGCATGATAGAGGTGTGCGTCTTAATATTTCCGTTGGTGGCGTTGTCAAGTATTAGACCAGCGGAGCATGGTAATTGTTTGGAAACCTTACTTTTTACGCTATCGACTTACCTACCTATCGATTCCTTTCGTCGTTAGGGTTCCGAAAATCATAACGAAAACGTGCGCAAACGTTTTTTTATTTTTAAAAAGTTATTAAAACTCGTTAAAACGCTACTCACGACATGGCACAAGCGGCCGTCATTCTACGCGATGATACCGCAACATACAAAACGTGATTTCGACCAGAACGTTACTAAACGACAATTATCTCTTTCCCAAGCAGATGGTGATATTTGCGCAAATATATGTTTAAGTCTACGGATTTTTGGAGCCGGAATCACAGACCGCAGGGGCGCGCTTTGCGCGCATTATTGTATACATCGAGAATTGGTGTAATCAGAAATAGTATGACGCAAGCATTTGTGAAACACGGAACAAATTATGCTAATTCCTTGTTTCACAAATGCTTGCGTCATACTTTTTCTGATTACACCAATTCTCGATATATATAATAATGCGCGCGAAGCGCGCCCCTACGGACTATGATTCCGGCCGCAAACTGTCTGGGAAAGAGATAATTTTCGTTTAGTAACGGTCTGGTCGAAATCAGGTTTTGTATGTTGCGGTATCATCGCATAGAATGACGGCCGCTTGTACCATGTCGTGAGTAGCGTTTTAACGAGTTTTAATAATTAAAAAAAAAAAAAAATAAGCGTTTGCGCACGTTTTCGTTATGATTTTGGGAATCCTAACGACGAAAGGAATCGATAGGTTGGTGAATTAAGTCGACAGCGTAAACAGTAAGGTTTCCAAACAACTACCCGGATCATTGCCTACCTGCTGAATCTTTTCAGCATTGTTAAAAACTATCGTTCTGATGATTGTTTGGCTTACAGTTAAATGCTTTATTATTAACATTTGTAATTTAGGGAAGGCACTTTGCGCAGCAGTAATTATTGTTGTAAACAATGTCAGAATTATTGGCGGCGGCAGCCCCATCACCGTAACAAACGTCCTGTTTGATTTTTAGTCGGCGGCGATGGCTCACACATCTTTAGTGTCGGATGTGGAAAGAAGCTAAAAATAATTAAACAGACACTAAGTGATGGAGCAAACGAAAGCCTATTAAAATAAATATGATACGTAGCTTAGCCCTATTTGAAGAAAAAAGCTAAAATAAGTCAAAGGCCTACAAATCACAGCAGTACGTCACACCAAAAGGCAAAGCGCCCAAACTTAGCCGAGTGAGCGTTTTTCCCAGATTTTTATACAGTCATTAAAATAAACACTAAATATAAATTTGAAATAAAGGTCTGTTTGCTCCACCTACATAGGCCCAAAGCCTGTTTCCTAGTTATTGAAACAAAAAATGGCGTTAGCTAGTAGCCAGTAACTAGCTACCAGTACCTAGTAAGTACCTCAAAACAAAACTTTTTAAGGATTCCCGCCAAACTTTTCGACCGTGTTAAGTCGTGATATCAAACGCCAAGCTCTTTCAACGAGCTAATCCCATCAAGTAATAGTTTGAAGGTTAACCGAAATATATGAAAATTGCTTACTAGTGTCTTGATTAGGCAAATATAAACGTTATTTACGTCGTTTTTTCAAAAGAAAACGGTCAGCTGTGTCGCTAATAGTGACTTTTATGTTGTCAGGTGACCAAAGTCTCCCGATCAAACGTGTTTCAGCCTTTACTGTCGCATTTTTATTTATCCTCAGATAGCTGAAAACAGTCAGACTACCTTAGCTGTAAAGACACACCGTGTCTAACGGTCGCTATGTTCATTAGTAAAGGCAGTAGCACTAAATACTGCACTAAATACTTCTTTTCTAATAGTGTGGGATACCCGTGAAATACTCTTCCCTCTGTGCTGGTGGCCTCGATCAATCTGTACAAATTTAAACAAGGGCTCAAAAAGATTGACCACTCTTCGTTTCTAAAGTGTTTTTAGCGCCCATGTTGCCGCATCGTGTTTATTTATTGGTGTTTGATTGTGTTTATGGTGGTGTAATTTGGGTCAGATATTAGTGGATCACACAGATCTCTTCCTATCTTATCTTAATATACATTTTACATATCTTTAACTAATAACCTATTTTTGCAGAGTGAACGGGATTCAACTCAAAGCTTTCACATTAGCAGGGTGGTGCCTTAGTCATCAAGCTATATTGTATATTGAATATGCTAAGTTGGAAACAGATAATAAAACTAGGGCTATCGTAACTTCCACTGTCGTCAGAATGGAGCGGACTCCGCTCTTTGCTATATTGTTGTTCGGCCAAAAAAGGTCGGCCTTTGAAAGTAGCGATAACATTCAACCACGGAAAGGCTGCCAGGGTAGCTGGACCAATCCCCCAGTACAATTTAAAAATTTGCCTTGTAATTTCTAAACAATAAGAGACAGCTGCTTGGGGTTTGGGCTATTGGAAATCTGGTGAAAAAACCTTCAAATTGGTGTATTTTAACGTCAAAATCGGTCGACAAGTGAATCTTCAATTTGGTTTATTACCGATCTATCTGGATTTTGTGCCCGATTTCTACCGATATTACAAACGTCGGTAAAGAATTACGTGAGGCATTCTGAATCGGGATCAGCCCAGCCTTACAAAATATGCTTTTATGCTTGCTTACAGTTAACAGATACATGTCTGCTAGTGAGGTAGGAATGATGATTTTATACAGGGCTATGGCCGCCTCTTTATCATCAACAATCAATCTTTTAACAATAGGATGCTTTTAACAATTAGAAACGGCTTGCTGTCTAGTTGTTTGGATTTTGGCTCTTGGCTATTGGCCCATTTTATCACCCTGATGGTTCCTCAACCCCATGTCCGGATTTTTTTTTTATGAACCGTGTCCATCCTCCCGTGCTACTGCACGCAAAGTGTGGTTTGGAGAGTCCTTGTGGGGTTTCCTTGTAATGCGCGGTCTAAGATTACACTGGGCTGTGATCATAGCAGAGCTTCGCTCCAATAATATGACGTAATGTTTCATTTATTACTGATTGTTATTCGTCCTTTTTCATTACTACCGGGCAAAGAAGGGTCCATTCCAAAACGTGATCCTCATGGTTGTTATTGAGAACAGCAAGTTATTGATTTGCTGCTTGTTGGTCTTTTGCCACCAAACCATTGCTGATGGACGTTCCCGAAAAGTTCGTGGAAGTTCGTGTTCGTAAAAAAACAATTTTGTCAACAATCATGACGTCATGTATTGTTTAGGTATTGTTTGGTGATTGTTGCTGATTGCTAGTAATGGCCATTCTTTTGTTAATTTGGGGCATTTAGTACAGTAATTTAAATTTAAGAATGCACCTACAGAAATTAGAAGTTTCCTGTATTCCGACACTTTTCTCCAATTTTAACGCAACTATTTCGAGAGAAATAGAAGGGTACAGAAATAAATAAATAAATAAACACACTATTGTAAGATAGTTTTAATGATGTAAGATAGTTTTTTTAACAGTTGCAGTGAATCAAATAGGTGTGTAGGAAATCGCTCAGATATCGAAACGGATCGGCTAATAGTGGGACAGTCAGGCTCGGGCAAAGGTCAGGTGAGCAATCTCACCAAAGGCCACTTTCCTGAACGATGAGAGACTTTTATGGGGCCAATACATAAAACGTTTCTGAATCTTTACCTAGATGCAAAGGTAAATAATATGGCGGGACAGGGGCAAAAGTATGCACTTCGTGCTAAAACCATCGAACTCGGGGATATGTTTAAAAATGTCACTAGCATCGTTTCCTGATGTAGAACCATCTCGAGGGCCGCGTTTTTTTATGGCTGTAATTCCTTAACCGTCAACAAATTAAAATCATAATGTTAAGCAAAAACGTTCAGCACATAATACTGGACAAAAAAGTGATATACGTCTTTTAGGTAAAAGCAACCAGTGAACCTCCAAATCATATTTCAAATTTAACCCCCTTAATTTGCACGAGCTCTTTATTGTTCAATTGGTTGTTATAGTGACCTTCGGTTTCATAGTGCTCTTGCGAGCTTTCTAATAGCCTGAAGTGGACATGCTTATGATTTTCTGAAAGTTTGGGATCGATTATTTCCATCAATCCTGACCGAAACTGTTTAACATAGAGATAGGAACCGTCTTACACCCATTTAAAGGTGAAGAGGTAATGGAGTAGTGACGAAAGCGTATGGAGATTTTCGAATTCAAAGTGGTCTTGCGAGCCCTCTAATAGCCCGAAAGCTTTGAAAACGACAATCACCATACGATTTCGCCGCTCTGGCATTACTACTTCACGTTTAAATAGGTGTAGGACGGTCCCCATCTAAGCTAAACAATTTCGGTTAGGATTGAAGGAAAGAAAATATCGCCACCTTTCAGAATATTCTAAGCAATTCCATTTCAGTCCATTAGAAAGCTCGCAAAAGCATTTTGAAAACGAAAATCGCCATACGCTTTTGCCACTATCCTATTAGCACTTCACCTTTAAATAGGTGTAGGACGGTCCCTATATAAACTAAACAATTTCGGATAGGATTGAAGGAAAGAATACAGCCTCAACTTTCAGAATATCCTAAGCATATCCATTTCGTGTTATGAAAATCGTGTTACTTAAACGATGTATATCACATTTCTTGTCCAAATTATGTGCTGACCGTTTTTACTTAAAATTATGGTTTTGATTTGTTGATGGTTAAAGAGTTAGAGCCATAAAGCCCTTTTTGGGGGGGAGGGGCTGGGGGGGTTAAATCACCCCTTTCCCCGTCAGGAGGTTTTTTTTTTACTTGCTATCATAGATATTAAACGTTTGAAGTCTTAGTCGGTGGGATTAGCTTGGCAAAAGAGCTTGGCGTTTGATATCACGACTTCACACGGCTGAAAAGCTTGGCAGGAATCCATAACAAATTTTGGGGTAAATATCAGATGTTTTTGGTCCAAATTGATGAAATCCATTTGTTTTTCTTAGTAATTATGAAATGGAAACACCAATCTAGTTTTCTGGTCCATTTCCTTTTTTTTTTGTTGGCTTTCGTTACATTATAAGGACAGCAGTTACCTTTTTTTCAAATGATTAGTATTGCTTAATGCCCGGATTTGTGTATGTTCAGTTGCATAATAAAAATGTTTCAAACAATGTAAAACAAACAATTTGGTCGTTTGGAGCTCCCTAACCCCTGAACCACTTGACCAATTAGAAAGGGCCATATGAAAAGTGCACATCACCAGAGCAATACCTGTAAAATGAGCTAAGAACCAGCGTTATTCACCGCATGGAAGAATTTATTTTCGTGATACAAAAAAAGCGTTACCAGTAGTTATTAAGTAATTAGGCAAATATCAACGTTATTCACGTCGTTTTTTCAACAAGAAAACGGTAAGCTGTGTCATTAATAGTGACTTTTATGTTCTCAGGCGACCAAAGTCTACCGATCAAACAAGATTCAGCCTTTTCTGTCGCATTGTTATTTATCCTCAGATAGCTGAAAACAGCCAAACTACCTTAGCTGTAAAGACACCGTGCGTGTCCAGTGGTCGCCATGCTCATATATATACATATTTATTTATTTTATCTGGATGTTATCGTTATCTTGGCGGCCGATACACTAGCGTGTGTCTTGATACCTCCATTAGTTTATGGTTTTACAACGTTCAAACATAGGACATAAAATAAAGCACTTTACAACTTTCTAACACATCTTCCTTTCAAAAATTGCAAAGATTCCGATATATAGTCACACAAACGCAAAACTGGCGGCCGTTTTTCCAAGATGGCGGCCCTCAAGGTGGTTCTACATCAGTAAACGTTCTTAGTGACATTCTTAAACATATACTCGAGTTTGATGCTTTTAGTACGAAGTGCATACTTTTGCAAATTTTTGCTCCATGGTGCTGTACTAAAATGAGAAATAAGCCATCATTGAAAACCATACATAAGAAATAACGTGGTACATTAAACCATCTTTATGCACTTACGTTTCATTCAAGTTGTGTAACCCGGATTCGAATCGGCGAACCACTCCATCACTACAATCATACCGCATTTACTATACGGACACTTGTCAACTGGCAGTGCTGTCACACAAAATCTTCGGGCCTGGGACTAACTACAACAGCAGGGCGCCCCTTCCTCTAATGAAATCGAAAATGTGTTACACTATGAAGTATGCTATATGATCATGGCCCATGTATGATCATGGCCCATGTAAAGAACAAGCTGCAGAAACAACTACTCACATCATCGTCGTTCATCAGTTCATTAACGACTTGTTCAAACAGCTCTTTTAGGCTTGTGAGGCAGACAGTATTGCATAGTGGGAAAAATGTATGTTTAAAAATAATTTGTGCAAAACAAAAGAGGACAAAATTACATTAAATGTGTAATTCTTATTTACTAACGTAATTTTTACTACCCATTTTTTGTATTTATTTTTTCTGTAAGAACGAACCTCTAAGTGTGTTCGGAAATAAATTAAAACTACCTTTCCGAAAACGACTTCCCAGTACAGCTATCGCTAGAAGAGGGCACCTTGGCCGGCTGTAATTATGCTTTTAATTAGTTGGTTCATTTGTTAATCCCGGCTACTTTCGTTTGCAGGCTTTTCAACATAACCACCTAGTTTAAAGGTGCCTTTTCACCTTTTCAACACCTAGATGCAGCACCGTAGAATTTTCGAGCAATATAAAGAAAATAGTGGTAAATTAAAATGGAACAATTATTTGCAGCAGCACTATTCATAACTAAAACCATATCACGTGACCCACATCAGCCTATTGGATCACGGACACTCTGGAACGTGAATGCTATGTTTAGAATATGAGCAACGCTATCGAAATAGTGAACAGGCGCCTTTAATATATATTTTTGTGGTAAACGGAATACAAAATCGGTTAGATATCGGTTGGTATCGGTATTCGATCGATAACAGAAAAATGTTTGGGTATGGTATCGGTATCATATCGAATGGGTTAAAAGTGGTGTCTGTCAATTCCTAGACGTCAATTTGTGGTAATGTTATTTTAAACAAATATAAAAACAGTAAATTAGGTGAACTAGGTTACTAACGTAAAAGTTCCGTATACCGTTGGTTAGGGGCCACTTGAGCCTGGAGGCCAGGAGGGATTTCCCTACCATCTTTTCCTATTCCTAACTAGTTTGCCACTCGATTTTTTGACAAGAAATGGTATAAAATACGGAATGTCTAGTTTTTTCTTAATGTTGTATTCATCACTCACTTTAAGCTTTTGTATGCAGTAAATAAATAAATAAATAAATAAATAAAGTCAATTTACCCTGCAAGTACACAGGGGTGGAATCGGAAGGGGAATGAGCCACTAACAGCGCTCCAGGATGGAGGTTAAGAAGAACGAGAAAATCAGACAGGCCGTTTAAGAAAAGAGAGTTGATATTC
This sequence comes from Lithobius niger, assembly GCA_023313725.1. Classification (NCBI taxonomy): domain Eukaryota; kingdom Metazoa; phylum Arthropoda; class Chilopoda; order Lithobiomorpha; family Lithobiidae; genus Lithobius; species Lithobius niger. Next base: position 30,316 of record JAHWFP010197733.1, read on the forward strand.
CTTGGATATCCTACAACGAAACAAGGCCAAAGAGGGAGCAATGACGGTATCAAAATCCAGGGCATTCCAAATGTGAGCCACCGTCACAGAAAAGAAATTCTTTCTGCAATCCAGGCGAGCAGAGGGAATGGAAAGTTTCCAGTTATGTCTCCAGTTATGTCCCCTAGTACGGGCAATGGTCGGGGCCAGATCGAAAAAAGGTTCAATGACGTCAAGTTGCTGGTGGAATATCTGGTAAGTCAAGATAAGGTCGGATCTCATCCTTCGAAGTTCGAGTAATTCAAGTCCAAGAAGGTCGAGACGAACAGGGTTAGGTTTGTCACGGAGACCTGGGAGCTTCTTAGTGAAGCGTCTCCGGACAATCACCACAGATTGAATCAATCGAGTCAATATCACCAAGAATAGGTTTAAAGCGCCGATTGGTAAGAGGGAGATCCCATACGTAACACAGACGAGGAGTGACCCACCAATACTAGAGTAATGGAAATTGAACAATTTCGTGAATGCTCACATTAGACACATCATGCATAGTGCAAGTTGTATTTGATTACGGATGTAACGAGTAAAATTGTGAAATGCTGAATGCTTTCTACGGTGTACTGGCAGAATGGCTGAATTAATCTGTGCGAATATTGTGTGGGTTGGGGAGGGGCCATATGGGGTGTAGCTCGTTACTCATCTTACAGGGTGGATTTGTGTAATTAAATCTCACAAGCGAGAAGGTAGCTGCAAGTCCCAGAGCAGTCGCTAAACTGTTGTTGCTATTGTAACGTCTGTCGACCAAGCAAATCTGTATTATCTTATCTTAAATTACTTGTCAATCTGTCAGAAAGGTAGGAAGAATTCCTATTTTAAGAATTTCAATTTTTGCCACAGACTGTTATGAGTCACTGGAGCCAAAATTGCTGCCATCTTCAAATTTCCGACTAACTTTAAGTGATAGAAATGACATTGCTTAAACGAGGCCTAGTCATTAAGTCTATTCGTTTAGAACACGGTAAGAATGGTAATTAGTGCATTGCCATAGGGCTGAAAAAAGGGTCCCGTGTGCAGTTTAATGAAGCAAACAAATAAGTTGGATAATCTTGTTCTACACCATGCCAGCTTCCTTTTGCACCATGGTGTCATCCCCATATGCAACCGGAAGTGGCGATATGACGTCATCAAAATGGCCGCCGACATTGGTTAAATAAACACTTATATCGCTGCAACCACTTGACCGATTTACTTTTTCTATAGCTCGTTTTAAAGCTATTGACATACACTACCGTTAAAGTCCTACGAGTCAATACCAAAAACGCAAAGGATTTCACGGTATAGGCTCGCAAACATAAAAATGCCTGATTTTTTACTCAAGTTTTTATGCTTAGTTGGAAAGAACGGCCAAACAACCAGACTGGCGCAATACTTTCATGGGAATTAGATCATAGTAAATTCTGTTAGCTTTAAAATAAGCTATAGAAATTGAAAATCGGTTGAATGGATCCCTAAATATCAACGCTGAGGCGAACGCATTTCACTAGGATGCTGCCATTCTGATGCTGATGCAGCTAGTGGCAGTAAGGATAACTTCCACAGTTTGTCGTTAGGCGGCGCTTATAATAAGACGTTTGAACATTGTTCACCGGCATATACGTCGTACATCATCTTCTGAGGCAAGATGGAGATACATTTTGATAATAATCATGTTGTACTGATAATCATATGCAGTATCAGATTAAAGCGTTCAGCACTAAGACTAGTGTCGATATTCACAATAATAGTAAATTGGCCTTCAAACAACGGTTGTTTTCCAATTTCATAGTCGGAATCTAGTATGGAGTTTGCCAAATCAGAACACTCACCATATGCAATACCTTTAAGACTTATAACAAATTATGAATTGTGTTTAATTTGTCAAGAATTAAAAAATGATCAGCTAGTAATTAATCCCAAACCTGGCAGTTTAGTGAACGTTCTAACTTTTATTCGTGAGTTGCCTGACTATGATTACGGGTTGTATCCTCGGAAGAGAAGAATCACAATCAGAATGTGTTTATTGGGTATTGGCCCGTAGCCATGCACCCTAAGAGAGGACGATTAGACAATGACAATGCAGAAAGCTTGATCCTAAACAATACAACATGGTACCTGTCCTGTTATAAGGCAACAACAAATTAAACAATTCACGCTCGTGCACGTAAAAGTTATAACAGAAAAGTACAGTTGCAAATAATCCTCCCTCTGTTGGCACTTCGGCGCGTATTACACGTTCGGCTGTGCCAGCAAAAAACAAAAGCAGACGCGAAAAATTGTTTCTTTTGTGACTAAGAGGGCTCCGAAAATAGTACATTACCTAAGGTTGAATCTTAGGCCCGTATTCTGAACGCTGACTAAAACTCGAACTTGACTTGAAATGACGTCACACCTATTTAGTGCCATGAACCACCAGAACTTCTTTTGGATACATTTGGAAGAAATCGGGTGGTGAATGGCACTAAATAGGTGTGACGTCATTTCAAGTCAAGTTCGAGTTTTAGTCAGCGTTCAGAATATGGGCCTAAAACTGCCTGCGCTCATTTTAAGGCAGCCATTGAAGTTAGCAATTCAGAAAATAAAAAGATCCGTCTTAATGCAGCTGTAGACAATGAGGACGCCATTGCTATGAATCTTCATTATCATATTGTCAAGAGCGAAATACACAAAACGATCCTTTACCAAGCTAGATGGTATGAAAACACCATCATTCTCATCCATTTTCTTTATCACAGCTACAGCCAGTTCCGTCTCAATTCCATGAAGTGGCGATATGACGTCATCAAAATGGCCGCCGACATTGGTTAAATAAACACTTATATCGCTGCAACCACTTGACCGATTTACTTTTTCTATAGCTTGTTTTAAAGTTATTGAGATACACTACCGTTAATCTTGCGGTATGCTACGGAACACCCATAATTATGGAGCAAATTAACCAATAATGCACTTCTGTTTTTGTGATGTCCCGAAACTACAGCAGGTCTAGGGAAATCCCGGCAATGACGTAATACAGTGGTATTGTTTAAGAATTGCCTTTAAGAATTGCTTGTTTGATAGATATGCATACATAAAAGAGTCCCTCACTGTGTTAACTTTCTTATCAAACTTTTCTAAGGTGTGTTACTGGTAATTGTCGCACGTCCGTGAATAAACCAATCCATGAAAATGGAATGAACAGGGATTATGTTATTCATTTCTTCTGTTAGTGATCCACTGAACTCCTATTTTCGAGCCTTTTCAGCACGTCGTCGTAGTATTGCTGCTGCTTTGTAAAGTGTTTTCAATTCTTGCGTTGTATTTTCTTCATCTTCCAAGTAATGAACAACAGCTTCTCTCACACTTTTCACTTGAACACGGCCAGGCTCATTTTGTCTCTGTGCTTAACTAAATTCAACATCAGGTATATCTACAGCAATAAACTCTCGTAGATGCTACCGGCAGTAAATAGGTTCCTGTACACCATTTCGTAGGCATCAAGAATACTCATGAATGCAACAATGGAAGCTGTTTCGGCAGTTGATGATGGGTTAACTTCAGCTGTTTTTTTTACTGTTTTTCTCAGTACATTGTTAACTTGCTGTGTCCAACAGTTCTTATGAAAATAAAGATTCATAGCGATGGAGTCCTCATTGTCTACAGCTGCATTAAGACGGATCTTTAGTTTTTCTGAATTGGTAACTTCAATGGCTGCCTTTAAATGAACGCAGGGAGTTTTAGTTTTAACCTTACGTAATGTATTATTTTCGCAGCCTTCTTTGTCGCAAAAGAAACAACTTTTCGCGTCGTTTTTGTTTTTGGCTGGCACAGCCGAACGTGTAATACGCGCTGAAGTGCTAACAGAGGGAGGATTATTTGCAACTTTACTTTTCTGTTATAACTTTCACGTGCACGAGCGTGAATTAATTTGTTTGTTGTTGCTTTATAACAGGACAGGTGCCAAGTTGTATTGTTTAGGATCAAGCTTTCTGCATTGTCATTGTCTAATCTCCTCTCTTAGGGTGCATGGCTACGGGCCAATACCCAATAAACACATTCTGATTGTGATTCTTCTCTTCCGAGGATACAACCCGTAATCATAGTCAGGCAACTCACGAATACAAGTTAGAACGTTTACTAAACTGCCAGGCTTGGGATTAATTACTAGCTGATCATTTTTAATTCTTGACAGATTAAACACAATTCATAATTTGTTGTTAAGTCTTATAGGTATTGCATATGGTGAGCGTTCTGATTTCGCAAACTCCATACTAGATTCCGACTATGAAATTGGAAAACAATAAGCCTAATCACACCGTTGTTTGATGGCCAATTTTCTATTATTGTGAATACCGACACTGATCTTAGTTCTGAACGCTTTACTCTGATACTGGATAAGATTATGATTACAACATGATTGTTATCAAAGTTTATCTCTATCTTGCCTTAGAAGATGATGTACGACGTATATGCCGGTGAACAATGTTCAAACGTCGTATTATAAGCGCCGCCTAACGGAAAACTGTGGAAGTTATCCTTACTGCCACTAGCTGCATCAGCATCAGAATGGCAGCATCCTAGTGAAATGCGTTCGCCTCAGCGTTGATATTTCGGGAACCATTCAACCGATTTTCAATTTCTATAGCTTATTTTAAAGCTAACAGAATTTACTATAATCTAATTCCCATGAAAGTATTGAGCCAGTCTGGTTGTTTGACCTTTATTTTCAACTGAGCATAAAAATTTGAGTAAAAAATCAGGCATTTTTATGTTTGCAAGCCTATACCGTGAAATCCTTTGAATTTTTGGTATTGGCTGAAGGACTTTAACGGTAATGCATCTTAATAGCTTTAAAACGAGCTATAGAAAAAGTAAATCGGTCAAGTGGTTGCAGCGATATAAGTGTTTATTTAACCAATGTCGGTGGCCATTTTGATGACGTCATATCGCCACTTCCGGTTTGCATATGGGGATGACACCATGGTGCAAAAGGAAGCTGACATGGTGTAGAACAAGATTATCCAAATTATTTGTTTGCTTCATTAAACTGCACACGGGACCCCGTATGGCAATGCACTAAATAATCTGAATCAAACTTTGTGTTTCTGTTGTAGGAACTCGGGGGAGGTATTATCATGGTGCCACTGCTCTCTATACTTCAGCACATTGTTATCGCAAAAGTGTTTGGTAAGTATGAAGGATTATCACGGTAACGGGTTCTAATGACTAATTCAAGTTAATTTACTTGCACGTTTATGTTCTGTTACGCTAAGTGCTCGTCATTCACCTACCTCGAAAACATGCAAATTTAGCATAATGGCTGCCCATGTTTGCACGCTATTCTCAAGGTTTGTGAGTTGATCGTTAAACACGAATCTCGAATAAGACACGATTTTGACGCAATCGTTGGCCGTATCATGAGGAAACATGGCAAGGATTGCCCCAAAATTTCGTCATTGTCGATACGAACACCTCATCCTTTGTTTCCTTACAAATTCATTCGAAGCATTTCTAATGGATTTCAAATAGATCATTCGAACGAGTATCGAGCGATCTTTTTTGCAATGTTACACAAGTTTTAAGCAATTTTTTTCTTTGTTCGGTAATGAAATTTGATCCGTCATTCACACCTTCCCCCCCCCCACATCCCTTACTCAATATTGTATATTTGTTATATATATATATCTATATAATAAGGTTGAACTCATAAGACAAGTATTAAGAGCAAGTAAGTAACAATCACTTTAATCGGTTTTCATTCTTCGTGCTCGTGTTATGTCTTTGCTACGGTGCCTTACATTTTCGTCTGAACCGTAGATTGTTGATGGGTCAAATGGCGGCCGATGTGGATGCCCTGTTGAGAGAGCTCATCTTAAGCAAGATTATAGTGAGTAGTGAGCTCAACACTGGTATTGTGTCGGAGGAAACTTTTGTGGAAGTTATGAAAGTGGCACGGGAAAAGGGCATTTCTGAGGAAGATGTGAGAAAATATGGAGTTTCTGACAATGTTACCAGTAGTCACAATGGCGGACAGCGAGATGGGAATAGTAGAGATGCGAGGGGTCAAGCAGACAGCAGAGGAGGTGAGCAAGATGAGGTAATACGGACTGTACAGAAACTTTTTAGTGCTGCTGTGCACGGCACGGAACACGGAATTTGGAGTGAAAGTGAAGAAGAGGAAACAGCAGAAGAGGGGAACCCCTTACGCAACTGCTCCGAAATCTGCAGTCTCTGAAGAGGCTCTATGGAGGGGGCCTCACTAATATTCGGATACAGGTGTCAGTAGTTTTGGTCTGTGGTCAGGCGGGTCGCCCGTACTCACTTACACAAGTTTATCTTGCTGTAGAGCATGCAATTGGTGTAGGAGAAATAGCGGCTGTTGCATCTTCGAGGGGAAGAAGTGCTTTCGAGGTAGAACTGAAGAGTGCGGTGGCGAAGCAATGGCTCTTGAAGGCCCAGCTCAAGATTAATGGAGTTCAAGTCGAACTTTTCGACCTGCACGAGCAGACCATCACAGCGCGTCTGCATTGGCTGCCGCGCGAGGTCACGCCGCAGTAGGTAAATGCAGCACTCGGTAGAATTGGTACACTTGAAGCACACGCCTTTGAGAAACTCACGATTCGAGGGCGTGTGAGCTGCGAAACAGAAGTGCGCTTTGTGACCATTCGCCTGCGCGAAGGCATAACGATAGAAGATGTCCCTGATGTGATGGTCGTCCGAGGAATCCAGACGCTTGTGATTGTTGCAGACCGCGCGCCGATGTGTCTTAGGTGCAAAAGTGTGGGCACTTAAGGAGCGTGTGCGCGAGTCGTGCATGTGTGGAATGTGGCATGTGGCGCGACCCACGACAGCTCTGTAAACACTTGCGTGAGGCGCTGCAGAGCGAGGAAGAACAGAGGAACAGGCAGGAGCGCGGTGTCACAGCATTACGGCAGCCGAATGTACCATCCCTCAGGCGGAGTGCCTTCGAGCCGGGCACCTCGATGCAGACAGTGGTCATGGAAAACCAGCGACTGCAGCAGACCGGCGAATCGGGCAGTGTGGTGAGTGTAGTGAAATCGGTACAAAGGCAAGCTGAGGGGTCAGGCGATGGACTCACTGATGCAGGGTTAAATGCAAGTAGAAGTTCGCCAACCATGCCACCAGCAAAGCGGCGACAAGGTGGTCAGAGGCGTAAGTCGTTGGAGCCGCCGTCCGTGCAGCCAATGGAGATGGTAGCTGATGATCAAGAGCAAGACAATGCGGATGTGTAGGTAGCAACTGATGACCAGAGAAATGGTGTTGTTGAGTGCTGGACATGAGTTGGCTGATGTAGGAAGACAGCGGGACAGAGTCTCGGAGACGACCCCAGTTGCAGGCCCTGAACTGCCTGCTGATATTGGCTATAGCGTAGACTCGCCACAGAACGACGACAGCATGAGTGCAGAGGTGAGTCAGGTGAAGATTTTGGAAAAGGGTGACCAGAGCCTGGAGGGGAGGTGGGAATGGGGTAGTGTAGCGCACCCTCCCTTTACCAGTGCATGTATAAGCGGCATCCATAACGTTCAACATTACAACTTGGAACGCCCTGAGGGCTTCAGACTAAAATTGTGGAGGTAGAACGCCTATTACGTTTTACGGATGTGTTAGGTGTTCAAGAAGCGAACAACATGCACAATTTCTGTGCAGCCTCCATGCGGGCGGATTTTGTTTACTCGGGGTTGAAGGTGGGGATTTTCATTAAGTGGGCCATCCAGTATTTACCATTTGTGTTGAGCCATCGTGTGCGGGGTATTGATGCATGTGCGGTTAGGGTGAGGCTTAATGGCGTGTGGGTTACCTTGGCATTCTTGCATGCGACAGGGACTACGGCAGAATGGAGCTCTTGGTTAGGTCAGCTCCCGTCACCATGTCTGGTGGGAGGTGACTTCAATGGTCACCATTATGACTGGGGCTTACTTAAGGTTGATGCCAGACGGTGTAGAATATCCACTGCTGTTGACAGGATGGGTCTGAATGTAGTGCAGAATGGCACTCCAACTTTCGCCAGATGGCAGGGTGGGAGAGTTCAAGAATCGGTGCTGGATTTTTTCATCTGTACGCCATCCCTTGCAGCAGCCTTCACTTTTGCAGTCTCTGATGATCAGTGCAACAGTGATCATTTCCCAGTGATCCTGCGCAGCATAGGAGGTCGTGAATCAGTCACGGGTGATAGGAAGAGACGTCCTGTGATAGACAACGGTTGCTTTTCAGGTTGGATGGCTGAAAATCTTGGTCGCAAACGATATCATGTGCGTGTCGGTGTACGGCGCGAGAGACCTCATCCACCATGGTGGACGCACATCTGTACAATTGCGTGCGAGACAGGCGCAAGGCGTACCGGAAGTGGAAGCGCTTCCCATGTGACGAAAGGTGGCTCTTGTACAGGGCACGGTCAGAGAGTCTGACTATTTGCTTTGGAAGGAGAAAGAGGCTTATGGCTCGAGATTGTACGAGCAGGTATGGTCAGCACCGTCACTGGCTCAGGCATGGCGTGCTTTACGTCAGCAAGACTAAAGGGTAAGCATTAGGTGGGTCTATGACCTAGGCACTACTGCGGCCAGTCGTACCATTCTTCGTGGAGAAGGCATGGCAAATACCTTCAACGCAAGGTTTGCGAGTGTATTCGCCCTGCCGAGTGTCATCCCGCCCCTACCGGTTGTAGAGGCTGTCCGGTCTTATGCGGGAGGCGCCCCATGGGATCTTTGTGAGTTTGAAGTGGTGCTTGCAAAATGCAGAGGTTCTAGTGCACCGGGTGTGGATAGGGTGACATACGATGATTTGAGGCAGCAACCGCAGGGCACGAGAGAGGAATTATTAGCGCTTTTTCAGGCTGTGTTGGATGGTGCAGAGGTGCCTGCAGCTTGGATGTATACTATTCTGATGCCAGTTCATAAGGCAGGTACCGACAGGTCGAACCTAATGAACTACAGGCCAATTGCGCTTTTGTCTTGCATCCAGAAAATTTTTGAACGAATGCTGGTGCTGCGGTTGTGCTGGCACATTGAGTATTTTGGTTGCCTAGCTCCTGTGCAGTTTGGGTATCGACCAAACAGAAGTGCGCAGGATGCTGTCTTGTACCTTTTGTCGAGCGTCCGGGAGGCGTGGGCCCAGGGGCAGGTCATTCTAGCCATCTTCCTGGATATTAAGGCGGCATATGATACGGTCTCCATTGCTTGGGTGGCAGCCTTCCAGTCTCGTATGGGCATCAACCCAAAGCTTGGAGAGGCCATTGTGGCCCTTTTGGCCGAGCGACGATTTGTTAAGCGTGGTGGTGGTTTTTGGTTATCTGAGGCATGCACTGACCGTGGCCTCCCCCAGGGGAGCTGCCTGAGCCTGACGCTTTTCGCCGTGGCCTGTCGATGTTCTGGTAGAGCTGGGTGTTTTGGCAAACATTGTGTGCTACGCCGATGGCTTAGCCATGTGATTCGTGGGCGAAGATCTGCGCATCATGGCTGAGTACGCGCAGCGTGCACTTGACCAGGTAGCACACCGTCTTGGTGATAGGGGTCTGCTGCTTGCACCTGCTAAGACAGAAGTGGTGGTCTTCTCGAGGTCGCGGGATGTTCTGCGAGCCATGCCCAGTTTGAAGATAGCAGGTGTCCGAGTCCACCCGAAGCAGCAGGTCAAGTATCTGGGAGTGCTGTTGGACTCGGAGTTAATGTGGAATGCTCACGTGCAACGGCTTTGGCAGGTAATACAGTCTCGGACGTCGGTTCTCAGAGCCTTGGTCAGGGGTGCGTCTGTGAAACGGGGTGCTCTGTTAGCGACATACAGGACCTTTGTGGGGCGTGTCTAGATTACCACTTGCCATTTCTGTCCACTACTCAGCAGCACATTCGTGTGTTGCAGACGACTGTCAATGAATGTCTACACATTGTTTCGGGCTGTACGGCATTTACAGCCGTCCATGCTCTATGGGTGGAGTGTGGAGAGCCTCCTCTTGAGTGTCGTGCAGCAGAGCTTCTAGCCACTTTGTGTCTAAGTAGGGGTCCAGGGGACCCAGACTATGCTAAGCCCAGTGAGAGAGCGCGCAGCCTCCTCGGTGTTCCGGGCAGTAGTATTTCGATACTTCTGCGTGTCTCGGACCACATCCTAGATGTGGGGTGGGTATGTCCATTGAGTCCATGGACATGGTGTCCAGCCACTCTAAGGGTTTTCGAGCAGGCATATACGGAGTGTGATGTTTTCTGTGACGCTTCGTATGTGGCGGCTACACAAGTGGTTGGGATTGGCGTTTGTGTTCCATCTCTTACGATTGAGTTGATGCGGCGTGTAGATGCTGTGACGTCGAGCACTATGTGTGAGATGATTGCTATCTCCGTGGCATTAGACGTGGCTCTTGATCTGGAGCGCCCGTCGTTCTCAATTTACACGGATTCTCTGTCGAGTGTGAGGAGTTTGCAGCATTCTCTACGGCTGCTCGAGGTCAGTGACCCAATGGTCTACACCATTGGCTGGAAGTTGTGGGTTGCGTTACAAACGGGCACAGTGGCTCTTAGGTGGATTTGCGGTCAGAGGGGCAACCATGGCAGTGTGTTGGTGTATGGATTGGCTCGTGCAGCAGTCGAGCGGGGTGCCCCGTCTGTGTCCCCGGTACTCTCAGTCTGATCAAGGAGGCAGCTACTAAGGGGCTGGTTCTTTAGTGACTGGCAAGGAAAGTGGCAGCAGGTGGCGACAGAAGAACCCTTTTCCGGATCCAGCCACTTTGTCACTCTCGACCTGTCACGAACAGGCTGAGTTTCGGAGAAGCAAAAGTACTCCCGTGGCTGCGCACTGGCCACTTGCTTCTGCGTGGTCATCAGCATCGGTTTGGATGGGTAGACACCCCCACCTGTGCTGTGTGCAGTGTCGACATGACACCAGAACAATTTCTCCTCATATGCCCGGGTTATGCAGCTTATCGTAGCATGTTGTCTGTATGGGTTAAAGATCACCCAACCATTAAGCTGCTGATGTCAGCAGCTACGGGACCATCATCACTGCGCAGGTTAGCTAGGTTCTGTAAGGTAACGGGGGTGCATATATAGTGCATGCGTTCCCGCGGTGCCCCTCCTGTTCTGCTGGTACACCCTGCTAATGGGCAGGTGTACGATATGGTGGTACGACATGGGGTGTGTGACGAGAGTGGGTGCGGTTCAATTGCGAGTGTACTGTGCCAGCGATCGTGTGTGTGGGTGTTGACCAGGATGCTGCTAATGTCTGACATTCAAGGTGTGGTGTGGTGTGGTGTGGTGTGCCGTATGCAGTGCAACTATCTAGCGGCGTGTATGCAGTGCAACTATCTAGCGGCGTGTTTGTCGCGCAGTGACAGGTAGTATTATTTGGTGATGTTGGCAGTTATTTGGTCGTGTTGTTTGGTGATACCAGAGGTTTGATGTCATTGAGGTCATTGCTGTTATTGCGCTCATTGCTGTCGTTGTTGTTATGTTGTATTCAGGCCAGAGGAGCGTACGGCCTGGGGCCATGGCTTCTTCAGAATAAATTGAATTGAAAGAATCCGCGCTTCAGTTAAAGGCATATAGTTTCGAATCAAACTAAGCCACGTTGTTAATTTCGAGACCGTGGCACCGAAACACGATGGAATGGCTTACTTATTTCGTAAGTGCGGGCTTTCAGAGCTAAGCTGAATTGTTTCAAACTACACACCAACAATTACTGCAGAGCACGAGGTTTATCGTTGCTATCACGCAGAGTGGCTGACAACAATAAGACCTGTCTAAATGAAAACAAAACAATAATGAGGCGTTGTTGGCCCGGGCGATTTGCTTTCTGCCTCTCCCACAAAACAAAAATGTCAAAGCCGCCAGGCTAAAGATTTCAACACCACCCGTCCTCACAACGAACTAAAGCAAGCAATACAACATTATTACCCAGCGCAATTTTTTGGCATTCAACCATGCTGGAAAATGCATCGACGTGCCAATTTTTAAAACGGTGCATCCACTGACTTGCTTCACGGGATGCGCTGATTGAGTGAGCGAAGCGAACGAAAATCAACGTTTGTTAGCCAGTGCGCACAAAAATTGGATTGAGCAAACGTAATTCGATGAAAGCGTTTGTGGGCCAGTGTGCACAAAATTCGGATTGAAGAAACTTAATTCGGTGAAACGTGGACATACACATGAGCAACCAAACCGTGCCAGTGTTGCAAACGGTGGATCCAAGACCAGCCGTGCGTAGCACGGGCTTCATCTAGTTTAAAGGATAATGACCGAAAATCGATGGCATTATAAAACAATGTAACAAGGGCGTGACAGCACGTGCGGGCATTGTTTTATAATGCACGTGGTTTTCGGTTATTATCCATTATAACGCCCATGCATCCTGCAACATAAAAAAATGAGCGCCACTTTGTTCTCTTGTTGCTGAAGGGGAAGATCGTCTAACAATACACAGGCATGAGCGCGAATTCGAACCAAAAGTTCAACAAAGGCGAGCATAAGGCCAATAAACATTGCTGAGTTATGCCACCCTTTGTAGCCAACAATGGTTAAACAATGCTTCAACAATTGTTGAACATATAGCCCCCGTTTTGCGGGCATTATACAAAACACGGGGCCGATATGTTCAACAATCGGTAAAGCATTCTTTTACCATTGTTATATAACGTCACGATATTGCTCAAAGGGCGTTATTATAAAATATACTAGAAATATAAAAATTTCAGCTATCCTAAATATATTTTAAAATTTATTGCACACTATATGATAAAATACGAGAATTTATTTCGTAACGCATTTTTAAAATATATCAAATTATATTTCAATGTATTTTTACGTCAGTAAAATATGTTACCAAATATATTTATGAAACTATTTTTTTTCGCATGCATGCTGTTAGATAGGAAGCATTGCACCAATCATACTGCATTACTGGTATACCTTAGAGCGCTCACACAATTTGCATCCTAAGCGCTGTCATTATGTATAGTCGCCAACCCACGTAGCTTAACAATAAAACTAATATTTTATTACTGACTAGCAGTAGTACCAGGCTTCGCCCGGAGATTTGTTTGGCCCGTGGTTGTTTCCCAGTATTTGCTCGGTGCTGCCTGATCGTTCACTGCAACAGTCAAATTTTCTTTGTGTAATACTTCCCCTTCCTCCAATCCTATCCCTCCCCTCTTTCCTTCCCCTTTTATCCCGTCCTCTCCTCCTCTCCGTTTCCCTTCCTTCCTCCTACACGTAGTTGAATTTGGATGGTTATTTAAATTAATACTGCCCATCCCCTTTTTGCGAGGTGTTTGCCAAATTGGTATGGTCTCCATTCCATGAAACCCACCAAAAGTTCTCTTTTAGGTTCAGTTAATGCGTAATCGTATGCTTAATGGTAACAGCTTCCTCCCCCCCCCCCCAATTCCCAGTCTTTCGCTGTAGCTTAAGCGATGCGTACCGCGTGCAAAATACCTGCGCATGACGTCATTTAGACTTGCCGCTGAGATTACCACCATGGTGTTTAGTTAGAAGGATAATTTTTGCATCCTCCACCATCTCAATCAAATATTGGAGCTAATATAAGCGCTGCCCTACAAACGTGCATTCCCCGTTAAGGCCCCTCTCCAATCCCAGTTTATCGCTCTGGCTTGAGCAGTCCGTACCGTGTGAAAAATAACTGTCCTTCGTACATGACGTTATTTAAGACATGCCTTTGCGATGACCGCGCAGAACAAATTGTTAGTCGAGGCAACAATGTGCCATTTTCCACTTCTTTTCAAGGCAGCAACGTACCAGTTTCAACTTAAAGCCAAAGAATTGACACACTCGCACGTGTTCATTGTTTCCCTTTCGGGGATCGTTGCCTTCATTTCTGCTATGAGACTTTGCCTTGGGTTTTGTTTCGCCCGTGGTTTGGTTTGGCCCTGGTTGTTTCCCATTTTTCGCATGTGTTGTCTGAACATTAATTGCGACAGTCTAGTTTTCTTCCAGTAAGCTTGCCTTTTCCTCCCTTCTTCTCCCCAGCCTTTCCTTCATGCCTACCCTCTTACCCGGCCCTCTCCTTCCCTTCATCCCCTTTGCCACACGTAGTTAGGAGGGAATTTTTCCTCCTGGAATCCTCCCCTTTTCTTAACAAATGCACTGCCCCACACACAGGCATTTGCCGCTGAGGGCTTCCTCCCCATTTCCAGTTATCGCTTTGGCTTGAGCAATAAGCACCGTGTAAAAAATAAAAGTTCTTCGTTCATGGCGTCATTTAAGACTTGCCTCTGAGATTACCGCGCAGAGCAAATTGTTTGTCGAGGCAACAATGTGCCAATTTCAACTTCTTTTCAAGACAACAACGTACCAGTTCAACTTATAGCCAGAGAATTGACACACTCGCAACAGTCAGAAAACTTTGCGAGGGTTACAAGTCAGTGTTAATGATTGCTTGTGTGTGGTAACAATTTGTCTGGTCACTACCCCTGTTCAGGCACTCTGGGTTGAGGCTTGTGAGCCTCTGTTGTACCTTCGGGCAAACGAGTTGTTTGCTGCTCTTTGCCTTCGCAACCTAAGCAGAGGATCCAGAGATCCTGTGGCCAAGATTCTATTAGGTTATCAGTCCTTGACTGACATTGCTCGCAGGCAAGGGGAAGACTCTGTTAACGTCCCCGCCAATCTCAGCTGTGAGTGGTGTCGCTTTTGTATGGCCAACTTGTCCTTGGCTTTGGTACCCATCTGTTTTGTCTATTTTTCGATCAGGAGCACCCACTCCATGTAAAAATTTTTGCGACGCTTCCTTCTGCCGTGGATCTATGGCAGGTGGAATTGGGGTTGTCGTCCCCTCTCTGAAACTTGATGTTAAGCATGCTCTGGACAATGTTAATTCAAGTTACGTCTGTGAATTGGCAGCCATGTCAGTGGCGCTTGATGTCGCTGCTGATCTACTTTTGCCAGAATTTGTTGTGCACTCTGACTTAAGGTCCAGTCTGCAGTATCTCCAAGCTGCCCTACGAAAATGTGACTTGCGAGATCCTGTGATTTTCAGCACCTCCTGGAAGTTGTGGGTGGCTCTGCAAATATCTGCCTCTTCGTTAGTTTGGGTCAAAGGTCACAGTGGCAACACAGGCAACGAGGAGGCAGATTCAGCGGCTAAAGATGCTGTCTTTAACAGTACTTGTACAGCCAATATTGTACAATTACTGCTAGAGCGCAGATCACCTCTTCGTTCATGGACCCTAAATCTCTGGAACAATGAATGGTTACTAGCGTCAATGGGCAGAACTTTATTTTAATTGCATTCCCATTGCAGCTCTTACAACAGCTTTAGATCTGCCGTTCTGGATGGCACGTTTACTGTCCCACCTCCAGTCTGGACACTTGCTGCTGCCTCACCATGAGCCCATCGTGTTTGGGGGAGAGCAGCTATGTGCTCTACCAGTGGAGTTGATAACTCTGTAGATGACTTTTTGCTACAATGGACTCGATTTGATTCGTGTCAGCAAGTATTAAATTTCTTGTTGTCCACAGATGTCCCTTAACACCCTCCTGGACACCACTCGCACCAGATCCAATCTCCGGAGCTTACGGGCGTAGCGCGAGTCTGTAAGTCAACAAGTGTCTGCTTGTGAATCCCAATCTAGGTGATGTGCGTATATGGGCAGGACAGAATGTTTGATAGTTGAAGCAACAGGGGTTCGAGTCACCTGTTTGTAGTGCTTAAAGTGTGTGAGTGTGAACTAAGTGTAGGAATGTAATGGAAATATCTAGTGCTTCTCAGTGCCATATAGTGCTGTACTATTAGGGTGGGCATACGGCCTAGAGCCACGGCCCCAATAAATATACATTCTTCATTCATTCGTCGTCAGCAGGGTCGATAAGTGGGTTGTGACGCTTTTCTGAAAACATGGTATAAAATCATCAACGGCACCAGAAGACAGCATGTGTCAGGATCTCGTAGGAGCGAAACTTGAAATAAAAAATGGCTGCATCGTCACCATGGTAACCATGGCAATAGCAAAAATACCTTCGGAAATTGACACAATATTCGTGTGTGGGCAACATACGAAGTTGAGGAACTTAATCAGTGTTTGATTCAACCCTTAATCAGTTCGTGACAAGAAACGTGAACAAGGAGAAGCTTCAGCTCAAGCGGCCGTTCAACACCCTTCTGGGAACACAAATCCATGCGTTGCACTTAACACCACTCGTAACAACGACCCGCTTTAAAATTGAATGTTGGATTCAATTAAAAAAGTAAAATTGATCAGCCATTTCTGATTTGTCTTAGAACTATTTAATGTCGTAATCCGACGTGATATTTTTTAAGTTGGTAATTTTGTGTTTTATCATAATCAATTATTGTTATATTGACGCTAAATAGTTTCAATCCCCATGATGCTTTGCTCTTCCTGTTACTTGACAACAGTGCCCTCTGGCGGTAAATCGTTGAAAGCAGGTACCAGGGACTTTCTACTATCTACGAGTCGGTTCACTCAGTTGAACGCATCTGAACTACAGCACAGCTATTTCCCGTGGTAAAGTATAAACGAGCGAGATTCAGTTAAGGACGTTTTTGCTCCCAAACCAATCCTGAAGCAGACGACGCTTGGTTTTTCGAAACCAACAAAAAGGTTTATTTCAACCAGCGAGTAGTTTTTTAACGAAATTGATAAATAATTATGAATTATCTGATCGCTCAATCTTTACTGAACGTTAAAATCCACATTATTAAAACAAAACGACAAATTCTTACCAGATTACCCAAGACGAGAGTAGCTGACGTCGTTGCGTTGAAACCAAAATAGCGAGCGTGTGCTCTCCGTCTGATAACAAACGTTGCAATTTTCCGTCGCATTGTCGATTGTACTGGTAGGTTAATGCACTTTAAAACAATGTAGACTAGGAAACAGGCTTTGGGCCTATTGTAGGCGGAGCGAACGGATCATCATTTCAAACTTATATTTAGTTTTTATTTTAATGACGATACCACATTTGTTAATAATTCTTAAAAATCTAGGTGCAACACCTAATGGGCCTTGTTGGGCAGTTTGCCTTTTGGTGTGACGTACTACTGTTCTTTGCTGGCCTTTTTCTTATTTTAGCCTTTTCTTTTAATGTAGGTCTATGTTACGTGAAAAATTTACGTTAACAAGCTTTTGTTTGCTCCAGCATTTAGTTTTTGTTTAGTTATTTGTAGCCTCTTTTCACACCCAACACTGAAGACGTAGACCATCTCCCCGAGTAAAAATAAAACAGCACGTATGGCCACCGCTGTTTGAGCTCCCGCTGGCAGTAATTCTTACATTGTTTACAGAAACTGCTGTGCAAAATGTAGTCCTTATATTAAAATATTAATAATAAGGCGTTTAACTGCAAGCCAAACAATCATCAGTACGATAGTTTTTAACAATAGTCAGAAGATTCAAAAGGTTCACAATACTGCTTTGGTATAAGATTTGACACCGCCACCAACGAAAATGTTGAGCTGGCACACCTCTATCACGCACTGCAAGATAATATATTATTTCCAAACTCTATGACTGCAACAGCGATCTCTATTATATAATCTGAAAGAAATAACCATCACAATTTAGGTTAAAAATGTGTTTGACTTAGTTTTAGGCCTAATTTTTAGCGTTTAGGCCTAATATTTATCTCCGATTTAGTTTCGTTAGTAGCAGGTAACAACGGTGGTACGAGATTAAGTATTCCTTCATGCGATGCAACACGGTTTTGGTTTCGAGTTTTTACGTTACCATGGCAACCAGGAAACCGTAAACCGAGAGAGGAGGGCTTATTATTGTTTCGTGTTTCGTGCTTTCGTGTTTCGTCTGATGTTAAGATCGGTTTATAATACCGCTTGGCCTTGATACGACGATTTCAGGTTTCATATTCGGAATTCCCATCGCTAGTGTAGACACCACTTTCGTTGCCATGTTGAACTGAATAATCTCCAAAGCATTCTTTTTTCAAATGCACTAACGTGTGTCGTTAATGGAATCCTTTTGTTTTTTGTGGTTGCGTTTGTTACTGTAGTGGTTAAATGCAACGGTCAAATGATATTATTTCATTGAGTTACGTCAAAAAAGATTAGTAGCTAGAAAGAAGCAACTAAAATTTAATTTGCCGTATTTTTTGAAGTTCACTTGACTACCATTAGCATGGTGTATGCTTCGTCGGAATTCCTTAACTATTCACGACTCCAAATTTACAATGGTGAGTGTTAGATATTAATTCGAAAATTTTAAAATTTCTTCAGTAATAATTGTTCGATTTACGTCAAATTTTGGCTCAGCAATACTTTTGGGGGTATAAAGCGTTGTGCAAAATTTCATTTCAATCCGACCTTTCGTTTGTGCTCCACCCAGACTAAAAAAGTGCAACCAACGGACCAACGGACCAACAGACCAACGGAACCGACATTTTGCAATTTGGTGTCCGTTATAGGCTACGCTTCGCTCGCTTCGCTCGCTCGCTCCGCCAACAATTGAAGCGGTCCGGCTTACGTTTGATGATGACTACTCGTTCGTTTGTTAGTCCAATTTTGTGTCGATTCATCAGCAAAATCAAAAGCCAATGAGATTCAAGAATCAGTAAAATGGCGCGAAATGGGAGCAGAGACGTCAGACGCGTTTGAAGCTGCTCCCAAAATTTCGCACGGTTTCTCACAGTAAGTGGGGCCATCCTATCAAGGCTAAGTATAATCCAAGCTCCCTGGCAGGTACTAGTTTTATCTAAAATGTTCACCGTTGTCAGAGAAAGAGTGGCATTACCTTTATATTCTACCCTGCTCGTCAGTGTGGTGACAGTGTGACAGTGTGGTCTATTTTGCCTGTTTTGTGTAGGGTAAGCTAGCTGTTAAGTAGATTAAGTAGGGTAGGTGTGAGCGAATGGTTCTTGGACCGCTTAGTTCAATAAAAAAAATCAGTCAATCAATCCTCGTCAGTGTAGGTTTCTGCTCCCTAAAAGAAAATCCAACAAACCAACCAACATGCTGACTGTGCTAATAGAATTGTAACATTTTTACTTTCCCTGTGCCCAAGCATCTTGCATCATTGTTAAATGTTGCAGCATTGTGACAATTTGATATTGTTAGCGCCTGCTCAATTTTTAGCCATAGGGCTTCGGGCAGATGACCAGGAGTCGTTAACGCTCGTTAAACCCTTTTTTTAATTTTTAGCCATAGGGCCTTAGGGCTTCGGGCAGATGACCAGGAGTGGTTAACGCTCGTTAAACCTTTTAAACCCTTTTTATTTTTATTTTTAGGCTCTGCTCCTACTCTTCCTGATATCTTTTTTTCTGAAAATTCTTGGCCGTGCTAATATACACGTTGTCTGAAACTTAAAATTAATGTGGCAGATGTAAGGGACCGTCCATTATCTATGGCTGGGGGAAGGGGGGGAGGGGTAAGCAGAGTAAATAAGAACGTGACCACACAATTTTCGATGACCTCCCAAAACCCTGAAAAATCTTACCTCCCTTCCCACTCAAGGTACAAAAATTATGTGACCTCCCTTCCAAAAAAGTAGGCGTTTCATATGCCTATTGAGATTATCTGCAGATGCATTCGTGTTGCAAAATCCCGAGGCACACCACGAGCTTTGTGAGAGAGCACCGGCTATCCGAGCAAAGCGTGCAACAACAGCCCATCAACTGACCTAATGTTACTTTTAAAAAAGTCATGAATTATATGCGCCCTTCCAAGGGTTCGTCAAAACCCCTTGGGTTCAACAAGAATTAAATCAATACAGATGCAAGCTTATTTAAGTCGCCTTTTGGACTAACATGTCAGACTCCCTGAGCGGGGAATCGAACCTACGACCTTTGAAATCAAATGCCGAGGTCCTACCGCTGAGCCATACTGACACAGCCTTACACAGCCTGACACAGCCTTAGTTTTACTAAAGCTTACTAAGCTAACTAAAGACCGTGTCAGTATGGCTCAGTGGCAAGACTTCGGTATTTGGTTTCAAAGGTCGTGGGTTCGATTTCCCGCTCAGGCAGTCTGAATGTAAGTCCAAAAGGCAACGTAAACAGGTTTGCCTCTGTATTTATTTATTTCCTGAAAAAGCGCGGGAATCGTTGGTTCATAAAATTGTGATAATTGTTAGCACATTGGTTCTGTGCTGCTTGTTTCCATGCAGGGCAAATAATTGATTTTTAAGTTGAGTTATTTTGATTATTAATTTGTTTTCTTTTCCGGAGTTGCAACTCTTAAAATCCTTTAAAAATCCTTAACCCTCACGCATACAGCCATTTGTTAAAGATTTTTTGAAAGTAATTACTGATTACCTCTGCAAATCTCATACCCAAGCTTAATTTCAAAGTATCTGTCAGTTTTATTTCACTAATTATTTCTATTTTCTTGACTTTCAGTTGGTGGAAGAACAATTGATGCCAGCCAAGAAATGATCGCTTTAGGTAATAAAAAAAATTGTTCATTCTTACATTTCTTATTGTTGTTATACATTAAAAAAAAAAAAAAACATGAACAAAAAGGTTCCCTGTGTTAATCTAAATCCCAACCCCAGGTTAGGACCAGTTCGTTGTAACTCAACTACAGAGGTGGATGCTTTACTCGTGGTGATTTATCGTAATCACGGAGTAGGCTGTTTCGCATACTGCAACTGCACCCAAGCTGTGATGATCATCTTAACTGTTATTGGGTCGAAATTGTACTCGGAGCGTTTCCCAACAGAAAGCATGGTGAAATAAATGTTGCGTAAAAATAAAACACAATAAATAAACATTGATTGCACCAGAGACGTAAGGTAAACGATAACACGAATAAAACAAGGTAAAATGGTCCATGCCTCCTGTGAGGCTTGACTTCACGACTCCTGGTTCACGAGACCAGTGCTCTATCACTGAGCTTAAGAGGTGGATGATGGCATGACATTTACTACAGTAAACAAATCTGGTACTGTTGTAATGATAATGTGAGTTCCAAAGATTATTAGTAGATTATTAGTAGATTATTAGTAGTAAAGAAACCCACTACGGCGTTTATAGTCTTTTATAGTTTATAGTCATTTGATTAGATTTCTGTGTTTTTATTTGATGAAAAAAATTATCAAATTTGTAGTTGATGTAGTCACGACGTTTCCTAAATATTTCTCGCCATGTGTTTCCTTTACCCCTATGTTACCCTGAGACTTTGTTTAGTTAAACATACTTTTAAGGGTTGTGGTAGTTGTCCGTCATGCCTAATGCGCCACGTAGGCTAAACCAAAATATCAAAAGATCAAAATATGAAAAAATCAAAATGTCAAAGTTGGTAAAAGGAGGCCAAGTTGAGAATGGAGTGTTATCACCACACCAAAACATTCACCAAATTAATCCCATCGCTTAGTTCAAAGCTTAAATGAAAAAGTTATCCAATGCTACTTGTATCAACAAAGTTTACATTTTTCCTTTATGACTGAAGAATTACTTAGGTAATTACTGTGGGATTAAATTAGGTAATGTTTTGGTCTGTTGATAACACTCTTTTGAAAGCCGTATCTTTCTAAAACTTGTCGGCCTTTCCACCATTTTTGTTGTTGTTGGTATTACATCAATAGTTTTATTGTTTCCAACCCCTCGATTGCTTTTCTTTTGCTTTTCGATTGCGTCATTTCAGTAGTAGAACACCCGGCTTAGTAAGCAGAAGTCATTGGTTCGAGTCCACATCGAGTCAGCTGTCTTTTTTTTTTCTCAGATTAATTTGTCTCATTGCCTTTAATGTGACTGTCTGCTTCGTTAATCACTTACCTTGTGATTTATTGTTAATTTAATGCTTTTTTGGAAATATTGACTGATTGCAATTTTCCTGAGTTAGCACAACTAGGCTGATTGCAGGAATACAGCTGTCGAAAATGGACAATTGAAGAATGCGTTAAGCTAAAGGGTAATGCTGCTAAAACTTAAAAAGCATGTGCTGACATACACTATCAAATAAATACGGATGCAAACCTATTTACGTT
>JAHWFP010197733.1:52223-65084 GCA_023313725.1 Lithobius niger
GGCTTTCTGTCCCGTTTATGACATACGCTATCAACACCAGTAACGTCATTAGGTATAACGGCAGAATTCTCCATTTTAGAAATACACGAGACGCAAAGTGATTGTTGAATTTGCCGTGTTTATATATATAAATAAAACAAAATAAAACAGAAAAAATGAACTTATAAATCATGGTTGAAACAATGCCCAAGTAATGCACAATAATAAAACAGTTAGACCGAAACGTTGTGATTTCAGTGTATTTTATTATTGTGCTACTTGGCTTCCGTTTTTAGCTGTAGTACACTGTTCGTGTATAGGATGGTGTTTCACATGCATTCCTTATTGTATGCTAGAGACAATAATTCGCTACCGAAAGAATATGGTTATTTGTGAAAAGAAAAATTCTATGCAACGTGTTGGCTCCGACGGGTATTATTCAAGTACGTACATTCAGTGGTTGCACTAGTGGATACTAGTTTACACACCGTCTAATGACGGGAAATTTATTTAAATAACATTTTACAATGATATGGCTCATATTTTGTGGGCCTTTAATTACTATCTAATAAGATTTATTTATTTATTTATTTAAGAATGTAAAATTACTTAGATACTTTTTTTTTATATTGGTCTTCACTTCACTAACTACGATAAAGACCTTTGAATGCAATCTACGACGGTTCATTCCCCCTAGTATGTCGCCCTCCATCCCTCGCCTCACCCCAAGCCTCCGGAAGCATTTATGACTGTCACCTCATCCCCCAACCTTCCAACCCTGCTTCTTCTAACGAAGCGCCCTATTCCTCCTCCACTCCTCCCCTCGCCCCAAACCTCCCCAAATGTTTATGAATGTGACAAGGCATCTCCCAACCGTCCGGCCCTGCATTTTTTAATCCAGCCCCCTCCCCCCCCCCCCCCCCCCCAATCGACAATACCCGTATTCTCGAATGCCTTCTCCCTCTTCTCAGAATCCACCGTTTCTTTTGGTCTCGAAAACGTGGTGTGACGCAGTAGCTATCTGCGGAATTTAGTGTCCCGACATTCTATTAAAATTCGAAAATTTGCTGAGTTGCTTTTCATCTGTTTTCTGGCCTTCATTTAGGCTCCTAGCCTCGTACGATAAAGGACCTTTGAATATATCTATGACGTTGTGTTCGATCAGTTACGTCTCCCTCCATCTCTCCATCCCGAGTCTCCCCAAACGTTTATGAGAATGATGCCACACCTTTCCCATCCTCAACCTTTCAAGCCTTCTGCTTCCATCGCAGTGCTATATTCCCCCTCCCCAATCCCCACATTCTTGAATTACTTCTCACTCTTCACAGAATTCGTATTTTGTTTCTTTTGGTCTTGACATAATTCAGTGGCCACCTGCGGAATTTCCCGTCGCCACAGTCTAATAGTATTCTAAAATTACTTAGCTCCTCTTTTTTTTGCATTCTTTTCTTGTTTTCACTAACTACGGTAAAGACCTTTGAATATATCCATGACGTTGTGCTTGTATATTATCTAAGTATACGACGTACATTTGCTCCAACCCTTCCTTCTCTCGCCACTAACGTGAAGCATGCGTCGATTCTTTTCCCGATTATGTCTGCACCACCCCTTCTATTCTCAGAACAAATACTTGACGAAACTGTAATCTGTTTCCTTCTCGCTTGGCATCATGGGAAACGCTATGCACCCATGTAGTTGCTTGGGCTTTACTTTTGTCGTACTAGCTTACAGCCCGTTCAAAACGGTTAGACGGGTGAAATCGACGGGTGACGTCGCTCCTTTTTTGTGGGTCTTGAATTACCATCGCATCCCTTCTGCCTCTACCAATTCTAATAATATTTTAAAGTTACTTAGCTCCTGTTTTTTCTGTTTGCTGGTCTATACTAATTATGATAGATAATAAATATATAAATAGTAATAATGTAACATAACTGCTTTATTACTGAAAAGAAATGGTAAAAGGAAACAAGAAGGGATAAAACATTATCCTCTAATTCCAGCCCCTAGTAATGTTAATCAATATTGTAATTCCTAAACCCAGTGAGATGCATCATTGCAGATGTTAGTGAATAAAAGTTAAAGTATGGATAGTAGATAAAATACTATAAAAAACACTTTAAAGACATGAAAAGATCAACTTTTCTGAGACCCCGTTTGAACTGATGAAGACTACGTGACATCACCAACACGGATGCCAAGAAATTCCATTGTTGTACTACACAGTTTGAGAAGACAAACTTTGTACAGTCTCTTTTCATTTTTTGCGATGGTAAGTTTAAATGGGTTTCCTCTGGTATATGCATTACGTCGGACACAAAAAGCTTTTGGGTCTGTGTAGTCTTCTTGTCTGTGTAGAATGGAGAAGGTATAGATCTACTTGTAATGGTTTCAGTTCCACAGAAGCTAACCCCAAACGTTTTAACTGCTGTTTATGTTATACGTTACCGGGAAGAAATTTAGTAAAAGTTCTCTTGACCGACTCAACTGCTTTAATATCTTCCACGAAGTGTGAAGACCAGTCCTGACTGGCGTATTCGACAGTTGGTCGAATGTAAACATTCAAGGCCCTTACCAAGGTATCGACAGCTTCAGACACAAAACAGCGTCCGATCATATGACCAATCTGCCTATCCCTGGAGGCAATCTGACAACAATGTTTTGAAAAGTTGAGATCAGCGGTTGGGTAGATCCCAAGAACCTTTATCTCGTTTATGTACTCTAGCTCCAGATTGTCAAGATTGTATGAAGAGGTTCCGTGTATGTTTCATAATGGGAAAGTCAGACATTCTTTAGGGTTTATTGGGAGTTGCCATTCTGATGACCAACTGCACAGCCAATTTAAGGCTAATTGAAGAGAGCGATGATGTTCAGAGGTGTTTACCTTGTAAAAAGCTTTACATTGTCTGCAGATATTGGCAGCCCAACTGTACCACTTTCAACCTGCAAATCGGACAATAAAAGCACAAATAATAGTAGACCTAAAACTGAGTCCTGTGGAACATCGCTCGTCAGTGGCTAATTTCAGAGATCGAGTCACCAATATACTATACTGCTTGAGAAGACTCAGAAAGTCTTTAATCCAATGATAAACACTCCCATCAATGCTCTGTTTGTGAAATCAATACAAATACTGCTTTCAGTGGACTTAGTCTAGTCATTTATGCAATTTAGCAGGTATAATGTAGTCGATCTGACCAGGTAGAAAGCAATACTGGTCATTTGGCACAAGGTTATATTCGTATAGATGGTTCAGAATCGCGTCACGAATTATTCGCTCTAGACTCCTACACGGAACACACGTTAGAGAAATTGGGCAATAGTTAGCAAGTTCAGCTGCATTGCTCTTTTTGAAAGTACTAACCCTAACCTTCTTCAAGCACTTTGGTAGCAAGCCCGAGGTCAATGATGATTTTAGGATTAAGTACAATGGTTTATAAGTAGACCCAGCACTGGAAGAGTTAAAGATGAAAATATATAGCCAATTAGTGCACAAGTAAAACATAACGTTTCAGGGGCATATGCACCCCGTTATCAAGTGTGGATGTCAGCGCAATGGCTTCGTAAAAAAAAAAGAACAAATAAGAATTGCGTTATGGCAGACACTCCTAAAAAATAAAATTATAAAACGTTTAAAGCAAGAACCTATGCATTGCTGAGAGCATCTTTATATTTTCATCAATTGAATTCAAAGGTATGGTGCATTGCCTAAGGTTGGGGTGGGAGCAAAAGACATGCACGGCCACGTATGTGGAACTGACGCAACAAAAACTTCATGAAAGGATTACTGCCCATAAATTTAACGTAAACTTAAATGTCACCACTAATTCATTTGTTCGTCATCGTTGCATGACAGGGAGCTCCCTGGACTGGATAAAACAGGGCACAACCCTAACCTGGATAATGCCACAATTCGCTTTAAAAAAAAACAGCTGAGAGCCAGAGTTAATCTTGAAACTCTAATTATTTTATCACATCAACCACCTGTTCGAAATCACGTTTTACCTGAAAACAGATACATGGAAAGAATATGTTCCCTTAATAAGACAGATGGGGCTATCCCAGTTCGAAACTTGAAGAACCTCTTTCCCCCACTACCACTGCTCACCTGGCTTCACTTAACCTGCATTCGCTGGGAATAGGCCGTCTTGCTAAGATTTCCTACTGTAATTGCTGTTCCGGCCAGCAATACATCGGTTATTGATTTTAAATCTTTAAAAAATTTATTTTATTAGGAGTTTCTGCCATAACATGATTCTTATTTAAAGCAAACTTAAATGCAAACCATGAGCGAAAAGGAGGTTAAGTAGTAAACCATTGAAGTGACACCCCTGTTAACATACTAGGAATCCGGTGCTGTAAAAACACACTTTGTGGCATCCCTTTTCCCACTTGACACTGTTCTGCTGTAATCAAAAAAGTCTTTTGGTCCAGGACCTACAGGACTTCCATTTAAAACTAGTGGAGTTATTTTAGGAAGCCATGCTGCTGGAAAGAGGGGTTGACCACTTGTATTGCCCTGTGCAGCAATACTTCCCTGAACCGCCTGCCATGCAGCTGACACCCTATTATGGCCTGCCATATTAAGCATAATAAGCGTGGCAGTACTTCCACCCCCACCACCAGCTTGCGTATATATAGGCGGAGATAGGCCAATTGGTTGTATTGGGACTCCAGTACTTAGGCCTATACCTGTACGAGACACACTTGGAGTTGACACCTGTATCAATGGCGCGTTAGCACCACTTAATAGCAAGTTCCCAGCCCCCAACATACCTAACCTAGAAAGACTTCGTGGAGGAGTAGTCATGGTTGCTACCATATGTATCAAAATTTGGCAGAATTTAAGCCAACTCTGAATGCCTACAAACTTACCCTGTTGAGCCCTAACTTTTTTGAATTGAATGTCAAAATGTATAATACCAAAACTGAACGACAGGAGTTGATAAACATGAATAATTAAACGACTATCATCATCCTAATTTGCGACACCAAGAAATGTGCAAATTAATTTCAGTCATGCCCTGCAAGCAATTCAAAATTTGAAGTAAACAGGTCTAGTCACTTATGTTTCACAACACCTCAAATCCTGCACCACAACTTATACAAACCAAATCTACATACCAAATGTCCTGATTTCAACATGAATCCCTTAAGCATACAAAACGAAACAGGCCCCCAATGCAACCCTGTACCCTGCATCTGAACCGGGAGAAGTGTTACCTAGTATTTTATAGCTTACAACAATGAAACTCAGGACAACAAAATAAAAGGAATGCAGATTTATCGCGTTATAAACAAGTATACAAAATAATTCTCGGACAATTTCAATACCAATACAATTCATTTTTACCATTTTCCTATAGCTGTATATAAATATATCTCCTTTCTGGTAGAAAAAGATTATTCACACTTTGGTTTCTTTCTGTTAGTTATATTATTTAAATTATCTACACAACAGCACTAACGATATACTTCAAAAAGGGGTTTTAATGGAGAAAAGTCCAGCTTATTTAAATCTCTTTTACTGTTTATTCATAGGCTAAGACCTACACCCAAAAATCTTAATTAATTATCAAATTAATTTAACTTTAATTACTTTCTTATCTTAAGGATTCTAGATTCTTCCTTTGTCATTTTCTACAACTTTACTGAAGCTGCAAACTAAGTTGTACTATGTATTAAGTTAATAACCCTTTCTCCAAATACTAAAAAAAGTTTCCCGACCTTTCCTCTTAAGTTATCGTTTTAAACATGTTATCAAAATAGTTTAGGCTTAGGTAAGCTTCAACAAAACACACACAAAGTTGAAGTTGTTCAAATGACAGTCAGTCGCAACCACTTGACGCGGCTCGCCATGACTAACTCGATTTAGGTTACACGTTTTGTACTCACGACCTGTCTTGTCAACCGCTGCGTCGGTCTTCAGTTAATTGATAGATAGTTGCGACAAGAATGGATACGGTGCACTCCTTGAGAAAGTCGTTGGTGATCCACAACCAACCTCGCTTCTCCCACTGCCTTGCAATCTTGAAAATGCGGCCGACCTGCCATCTTGAAAATGAGGCCGACCCGCCATCTTTTTGCTGCTCCTTGACAAGCATGCGTGGCTTGTTGCAGGCCAACCAATCTTTTCCTAGGCTGCGAGTACAATATAAAAGCTTGTGTGTAAGCGTGACGCTCGACGCACGGTGCGTACGCCAGTTTATGACCAAAGCAGTGCGCGCGGACAGTCTGCTTTGACCGCACGTGACATCGTCACGCTAACGCAAACGCTCCTTCATTTACAAATAAAACGCGTTAACAGGTGCGTGAGTTTGCTAATGCTGGCCGCTACTTCGATTCAACTATGCTGTTTCATGACTTCCCCCTTCTATAGCACCAAGATTCGATGCCATACGGGTCAAGGTCACTGTAATTAAGATGTCTGGCCGTTTATTTTGAGCATTCAACCTTTTAGCACACCACGTTTGCCTTTCTTGTGGCGCCGATGGAATCAGTTGATGCCGCTATTTTCCTATGCAACAACTAAGCGTGCGAGCGTCGCTTGGCGCTCACCGATCTAGGTCGAGTAGATATTCGCGTGACGCTTAAAAATATCAAAACGCGCGCGTTGGCCCACCTGCTGCACAATTGTAAATGCTCGCGCTTCAGCGTTGAGCATGGGAAAAACTCTAGTTACACGCGCCAAGCGTCATGCATACGCGTCGAAATCCATATTATAACTGCACCCTTACAGCAGTGATTGAAGCAGTGCCTGAAGCCGTTTTAACATGGCTTTCTATAAGAAATGTGCAAATGAACTAAGCATACCCTTATCTATAATTTTGAGTAAATCATTACTATCAGCTACTCTTCCAGCATGGTGGAAGTGAGCCAGGGTCAGACTGATTTTTTTAAAAAAGGAAACAGTGCCGACCCAGCAAATTATAGACCTATTTCTTTAACATATACACCATGTAGAATTATGGAACGTATCATTAAAGACAGGCTGATGACTTACAGTTGACTTACCTTTTGTCATTTAGACTATTGTCCAGTGACCAGTTTGATTTCATGCCAGGCAAGTCAACTGTGTTGACGTTATTGCACTGTCTTGAGTGGACAGAGGCAGTTAATGCTTGCGACCCCGTAGATGTGCTCCTTATTGATTTTGCTGTTGCATTTGACTCTGTGCCACATCTCAGACTTATTCATAAACTAGTCGCACTTGGTATTAGTGGTTACACACTTAAGTGGATAAACGATTTTCTGACTAGCAGAACGCAACAAATATGGGTGGGTGGTTCTAGTTCCAGAGTAAGCTTTGTTACAAGATGTGTCCAACAAGGATCAGTGTTGGGACCACTTCTTTTTCTTATCTACATTAATGACTTAAATACCACGAGTCTTAATATTATGACCCCCAATATTCGCTGACGACATTAAATTCTATACTTTAATTAAACAAGCGGCTAAAACGACTACGTAGGCAAAACCGGTCTTCTGTACAATTATGCCATATCCAATGTTGAGGCGCACACCCTTACCACGCACTGCAACAATAATCTCTATTATAGAATTTAAAAGCAGTAACCATCACAATTTCCGGTTTAAAAAAAGTTAGCTTAGGCCTATTTTACATTTTTTGCCTAATTGTCAGCTTTTAGGCCTAATTTTTACCTGTAGTTTTAATTTCGTAAGTAGCAGCAAACGGAGAATTGGATGGTACGGCAAGCCTATTCATTTTGGGCCCACATCTAGTGGTACAACGTAATGCGCAACGTAGCCTACATAGATCAGTGGCAGTATGGAAGTGACGGGGTAGACGCGATAGACGTTTTAATATGCTGTTGATTCAGCTAGCAGCGACTCGTAAGCAACTTGACGTTGCCGTGGTAACGTGATTTTAGGCCTAATTTTATTAACTGCAGTTTTGTTATTTCTTAAGTATGAGTTAGGCCTAATGGAGAATTCGCTTCGAAGGTAAGCCTATTCATTCATGCAACAAGCGACGAGACTATTTTAAACGAAGCTAAAATCCTTTTGTATTTTCGGCTGCCTGTTTTACTTAGGATTTCAATTCGACGATCAAATGTAATTATTTCATTTAGTTACGTCGAAGAAGGCTATCAACTATAAGGAAGTAACGATGTTTTAATTTGCCATATTTTTTAACTAACATTTGACAATGAAACAAACGTTGTCTGTAGTGTTCGTCTCTATCTAGTATCATCCCAAAGTTGAAAAAAGCGACGGACAGACGGACAGACAAAGTCGTTGTAATAGTCTTCTCTGCCGGTACGGCTGTACAGAAGACTAAAATGAAGAAGACTATCAGGCATTATCCTCTGTGCTTTTAGCACTCAAAGAATGGTCAGAAAAAATGGAATCTACCGACATAAGGTCCAAAATGTAAGGACTTTCATATTGGTAAAAAAAAAAAAATCAAGAGAGGGATTACCTCTTATTTGGTAAGATTTTGGATAATGTATTTGAGATAAAGGACTTGGGCGTATGGTTCACATGCAATGTTGAAAGCGGGTCACATTGCGACCGCATTTCCAAAACTGCACGGCAGAGAGAGGCCATTTTAAAATATGTTTCACCTCTGGCGATGCAAAAACTCTTGTTTGGGCCTTCAAAATTTTCGTGGGGCCAATTTTGGAGTATGGTAGTCAAGTTTGGTCACCGTATTTATTAAAACATATAAAATGGATCGAGTCCTGTCAACGTACATTCACCAAATACTTGCTTGGGCTAAAACATAAATCATACTCTGAGCGTCTTAGTATTTTGGGGTTGGACACACTTACAGTAAGGAGGCTTAAGCTGGACATCCACAGGACCTATTCCACCCTCCATGCTTTGACAACTATACCTAGCACTCGGTTTTTTACCTGCGTGAGGCTGACC
Organism: Lithobius niger; assembly: GCA_023313725.1. Lineage (NCBI taxonomy): Eukaryota > Metazoa > Arthropoda > Chilopoda > Lithobiomorpha > Lithobiidae > Lithobius > Lithobius niger. The sequence continues at coordinate 61,095 of JAHWFP010197733.1, forward strand.
GAACACGTGGTCATGGTTTTAAATTGATCTTGAGACCTTTTAAGAGTGATGTCGTAGGTACTTTTTCTCAAATCGTGTCGTTGAGTTTTGGAACACGCTTCCTGCTGATGTTGCATGCCCCATCCCTTGCAGCTTTTAAATTCATACTGAAAAGTGTAGACCTTACAGGCTTTGTAATGTGTTTTTAGTATGCGACAATGGTTATGGCCAGCATTTGGTTACTTTTATTTTGTTCTTGTTTAATTTGTTTTTGGCAGGGTATTAGTGGACCATGTGGTCCTTTCCCTGACCTTTTGTGTTGTTCTTTGACACAATAAATTTCTCATTCACTCAAGGCAGATTTTACTTGAAATGAGACGAAAATATGTAGGACGAAAATATTATAACAGGAGTCATAGGATGACAGACAACAGCAGAGTGACAGACAACTTGTTGCTGACTGGTTTTATACAACCCACTTTTTCAGTCACGTGGCACACGTTTCTTCACATTGCGAGCGAGATCTCACTAGATATGTCACTTCACATGGCAGTTAGCATGGAAATCAGCAGTTTTCAAAACCAGTGGCGCCACCACTGATTTGGCAACCACATAACTATTATTTTATTTTTCGTACCGCGACTATATTTTCCGTACTGCAACTTTTATTAATCAAATAAACTAGCCTATTTCCAGTAAACACTGTTTTTAACTTTATTTCCCTTTTTGTATTTTTGTTGTTGTTTTGAGCACTCCACGTTACGCATTCATTTGATTTCAGTTTTAAGAAATCAGTATTAAGAAATATCCATATTTTGAGTCTTGCTGAATAGTGCCGTAGACGACGCAAGATATTAAGAAATGTGTGAAGACTGAAATGGTAATATTATGCGTGTAATTCATTTTACAAGCTTGTTGGCCTCTCTGGCTAGCTAAAAAAGGATGGCATTGTTTATAAACCTGGTTTCGTGTCCGACACTTGCTTTCGTGTTCATTGGTTGCCACAACACAAAGCCATGTTGTGAAGGATTGCGAATTCAACAACAGTAATGGTATAGAATCGCCACAGAGCACGAAATTAGTTGAAATTGACACTAATTGCTCTCTGTTCACATACCACTGTTTGCCCCAAAAGGGCATCGTCTAATTAAACCAGAGTTAAGAAACAGTGAAATGAAACAAAATGGCTTTCGATTTGCTGTCAGTTAAGGAGTTACAGCGGTCGTTTTTTTGGTTTTTTTTTTTTTTTGGGGGGGGGGGGGGGGGGCCCCAGGACGCATTGTAGGCCTTACCCAAAATGCCTAACTGGCTGGCTGGCCAGGCTGTATGATCAAAGACATAAAAATTTTATATTTTTAATATTTTCCTGTATTACTGGAAAAAGTGTAAAACCCAAGTAACCAATTTTATTACATTTTTTTACATGATTGTTCGTTCTATTTTAACTAGTTGGCATCTATTATTTTTAGATGGGAGAGGTAAGTTTAGCCTAGATGGGAATGGAAGGCAGTGTGTTGTGTGTTGTGTGTGTTGCTATCAGGCACTATAGGCACTCTCAGGCACTTCAATGCCGGGATTTCTGGGTTTGGTCTACGATGATGGTACTTCACCCGCTTATGGTATTAATAATGTAGATTCCAGACTGCCATTTCTTGGAATTGTCGTGGGCACGAGCCATTGTGATGTACTTAAGTAGGATTTTGTCAATGCTTAGAAATCATTGCGGATTAAGCTGTATTCAGGATATCAATTCAGGAACTCGTAAGGTTCATCATTTAGAAGAACAAGAATCCATGGAAGCATTCGTGCCAGGGAATTAGATTATTCAAGTCGGGTGATTCACCATGCCTGCGTATATTCACCAACTCTAAACACAGGTTGACAAACACGCCATCGGGGTTCTTTTAATTTCGGACCGTGTACAGTGCACCTAACTTATATCGAAATGATGGCTAACGTAATAAATGCAACGAGCATTCACCATTAATATAACAGACTTCGCAGATTTACCCTAGAGACTATGGAGAAAATGGTTTTCAATTTCCTACTTGATATACTAACGACATGCAACGACTTTGCATGCTGCGAATTGAAACTCGTTGGCCCATCAGCCTGTCTTTTTAAGAAAACGCTGATTTTAACACATTTATTTATTTGTTTTAGGACTAACCAATATACTTGGCTCATTTGTGTGTGCTCTACCAACTACGAGTAATTTGCCAAGGTACGTACATACAATGTGTTATGATGACTCATACATATTAGTAAAGGGATGGGTAAGTTTAAGATAGTTTGGGTCTCAAGGAACCTCTCATATATTCTAAACATGTTACGGAGAGAATTTTAAGTTGAGATGATGGCAAATAGAATATTCCAGAAGTTCTATAGTATTGTAGGTTAGATTCAGTTACTTGCCTTGGATAGAATTTTACAAGGAAGGTTACAGAGTTTCACCAGTTGACTATCAGTACACTGATTTTGTGGCAAAAGTGTCAACTGCTACGGATTTACACTTTCGATCACTTTAGGTGCACTACAATCTTATAAGGGTTGTTTAAATTTCGGAATTGTATCCTGTACATCAAATCAAATGTTTAGATTTGATGGATTATCCTCACCAAAATCACGGTAATGTGTATATTTGCTGGGGAAAACACAGTTTTGACAAAAAATCAGTAAAATGTCTACCCCTCTTGAAATAATGGTTGCTGGTTGAATAGATAAATCTGATGGTTCGGATTTCATGGGGGTTAGGTTAGTTGAATTATCAGTTAAAGCAGTTTGACTTTCAGGGTAGTCATACAAAATATTAGTGGCACCTTGTCCACGTGCATAATTAATTTCCCAAGTGATCGTTTTGCCTTCAACGTCAAAAGTTGTATCCACTTTTAATTTAATGGTGAACAAGTGATTTGAGCGATCCCCATACATAACTAAATTGTATGGACGGCGCTTTTGTCTAATATACACACCATTTGACCTTAAATTACTGTTTAATCCAGAACAAAGCATGCGGGAGGCAGACAAGAGATATCTCGCCGCCGTCGGCATTTCAACGACATTTTTCAAAATAACAGGATTTTTTAATAATAAATCTTGATGGTTGTAACCGGTGACACGAATGTCGCCGATTAGCACCCCACAACCAGTTACTCCGTCGGATGTACTCGTGGGCATAATGCCCGTTCAATTTTTTTGTAGCAATTTGATACAATGCATAACGTGCTTCCGGAATCGTGTGTATAATTACTTGTTTCGTTACCGAAAGTATTACCCACCAAAATCTTAGCATTATTAGCGGTTTTGTACAACCTGAACTCTGGTCCATCATGTCCTGTATTTTGTAGATTCGTTCCGTTTCGCACTTCCAAGCCGTAAGCTTGGTGTTGTTGGCATAAAAATGCAACATGAGCTTGGTTGTTAGCTGTTCCCTGGTTACCTCACTTGCTGAAGCAGAGTTTTGGAGCGGTGCTCGCCACGGCGGTCCATTGGTTCCAGAAACAGTTTTCCAATGATGCTCACTTCTCTCGGGCATGGGGGGGTGGTGCGTTGCCGCAGGCGTTCCCAAATGTCCCTATCCAAAGCAAATTTTGCACCGTGGCCCACGTGGAAGGATGGAAGGGTCCATGCGGTCACAGCCACGGAATGTATGAGACTCACTTTGGCAGTGTAAGCACCGGATGCGGTGTCTTCCCGGACTATTCCTGGGTGGTCGCTCATCGTCTGGATCTTACTGGCGCAAATCAGGTTGGTGGCGGTATTCGACGGTGTGTGCCCTATTTCTAGGGTCGAACTGGCATCCATTTGAATGACAGTGGATGCAGAGGCATGGGGGAGCTGCTGTGGCCCTCGTATGGCACAGTGGTGTCGAGGCTTCCTTATAGTATAACTGTCGATGTGATGCGTATCGCGCCTCTTGTAGGGCCGCTTCTTGATGAACGTAAGCTGCCAAGTCGTGACACATATAATAATAATAATAATAATAATAATAATAATAATAATAATAATAAT